>JABUQX010030155.1:65000-87500 GCA_015478945.1 Trachelipus rathkii
TACAAACTTCATTATACCTATATCTCTATCTACGTTTTACTTTTTTCCCATAAACCCCTTCTTCTCTTTACCAATTCCTCTCATAATATACTCTCTATTGCCATTCGTATTCCATTATTATACTATACATGAATATCCATAATCATCCGCATATAAAGGTAGTGTACTCATCTTACTTCATCTCATATCTCATTCATTCCTATTAACTACTATTCATCGCCAGACACCTCAATTATTTACCTGCCATTACCCCATTTAACTTCACTCTATGTAATCCTTAATTGTTTCTTACTTTCATAAATTCTTCTCAATCCTCACTATACAAAAACCGAATGACGATGCAGGGTAAGTAAGACGATCCTATTATACCGAATGTCAGTCTCCAGAGAGAACAATAACTATCACACCTCTTTCTTGTGATCTCTCTAGCTTTCCGCATAGATTAAACTCCCTCTAAGCATACCCATCACCACATTGACAAACCAATTTAAATTTCTACTTTCTTTACATCGATCGCTTTGCAATGGCAGAAATTGTTCACTAGTCATCGAACTATACTTGCATCGCGTATTTACAGGGAAGGCTACACAGTCTAGCGTAACCCAGGCCAACAATATTCATGCCGAAAACTTTAAATGCTGCTGCATAATTTCCCTTAGTTTAACTTCAGTCAGGTACCGCCGTGGATTCGGCCACAATATTTACTTTTCTCTCTTCTCATAGGAAATTCAATTCTCATCCGTTGCTGCATTCCCAGACCCAATGCCCGGATCCTTCATTTACTAAAAGGTCCTTTCCCACTGAAAAACTAAATTGATATATCCAATGTGAAGCACTTGATTTTTCCTATAATACTCATTTATCCCACCAATATCCAATCTTACGATTCATCAATACATTACCAACTCTTTGTTGTTAATTGTAAAGGATTTGATCATCACATCTCCGTACTTAACACAACTCCTAAACGCACCTTGAAAGTTGACCTTTATATTTGTCTGCTTCATCACCAATCAGTACCTTCATCAGTCGACGGCACTCTTTCGGACACAAAATTTGCCAAGTAAAACAAATGAATATAGCGTGCTTCCCTACAACCACTTTTCAACTTACTTAAAATGCGTATGTATTTGTTCTCCGCCGACTCTGTATTTCTCGATATAAATTATTGTACCATTATACTACTAATTTATTGTTTGATATTATATATTATAATAATATAAACGGGCTAGTGTTTATTTTGTATTATAATACGAAATTAAAAAAATATAATATATAATATTTTTATTTATATTTTCTTATGGAGTTTTTTGCCGCTGTGCATATATTCATAAGAGAATTTTGCATACCATACTCATAATATTATTTGTTTATATTATATATATTATATATATATTGTATATAGTGTAAATAATAACTAGTAATAGCTAGGGTTTATTTTATATATTAGTATATAATTGTAGCCCGAAATTTAAAAAATATAAATTTATTAATAATTGTGCATATAATTCATTATCGTTATTTACTCCTTCTAGTTATTTTACTCTTATCCCTCTCCTAATCATAGCATTCCTTGGGGCAATTTAAAATTAGATTTGAAGGAGTTTCTACTGTAGGTTTGCAACTATTGAAGGGTTGCACAAATGATCCATGCTTTTTAAGTCCTTCCAACAAGATCGGTAACTGCAAGAGCAGAATTGTTGAGTGTATTCAAGGTTAGTAACCCCGGCTTAGATAAACTTATGACACAACCGGTTTCGTATACTGAGATAATCCCAGAGCTCTCGATTAACCACCCCCTTCCATTACCTTGAGTGTGAATCGTTGAAGACTCGTCCGTCCACCCAATGTTTATGACCAAAAATTTGCCCACCAGTAGCTATTAGACCGCTCCTACGACTGGGTGACATAGGCGATCAAAGGAAACTCTCGACTATGAGGCATAATCGTCAAGTAGGTAGTGGTATGTAACAACAAGAAAAGTTGATATATTTTTTTCCCAAAAACGTAATAGTGCAGGATGAAAGTTGCCTTTCGTGATAAGTACGCTTTTACCCTTTAAAACTTGAGATGTTGCGACGAAGATTATTACCGGTGCCAAGAGGTTTACCGATTGTAATGGTTTTATGGAAAAATGTTTAACCAATTTTTCATAAAATGTACCATGACTCAGGAATGTTACCAGTTCCAATGACGGGAAGGAATGTATTTTTAGGGACGGGTACTAATATTTTAACATGTTAAGTTTAGTTACGTAAAATGCTAATCCCGCTCAATTGCTGTATGTGATAACAATTACATTGTAAATTCCAAAGCAGCGAAAAAAATTGGTCAACCTAGATAAGAGCTTCTTGTCGGTACAAAGGCAACTTTAGTTCCTTAAATTCCCGATTAAATTCGGTAAGTTTAAAAATTGTTATTATATTTCATAAGCAAAAAACCCGCAAACACCCCTATGTTAGAGACTTTCTTAACAGCGATTTCACCACTGCGTTTTTCGTGCGCCTTTCTGATACCACTCGCATTAATACTGAGACCCTATTGGGCCAGCTTTATTTGTCATTTCTTCATTTGTCGATTTCATCGTGAATTTCGAGCGTAGTAGCAGGTTAGTACGTGTTTATTGTCACTTAAATTTATTGATTATATGGAGTTCAATCTATAACTGCCATTGCGTTTGAATTCTTTACAGCCTAAAAATATGGACATCACTCGCAACTCATCATTTTTAAAGACTAGAATAAACTTTTTGATTGTTATGTTAATTTTCTCCGTATATGTATGGTCTTTTGCCCCCGAAGACGGCTAACAAATACCCAGAGATGGTTCATTTATCAGCTACTTATTGAAGCACCATAATGATAGAATTTTCCCTTGAGGGTTAAGGACTATGTGCTCTCTTGAAATTAACACCCCACTGGGAAACCTGATGCTGTAGATCATTATCTCTTTTGTAAATGGCTGACCGATGGAAGGACGAAGCTTATTCCCTCCAATATAGTATCGCACAATCGAATAATGAATATTATTTAAGAGATCTATTATTCTTTACAATAATATTACATTGGTTGTATACATATTTATATAATACTAAAGTAATAAATATATGAGAAAAAGCAGTAGGGGGACCGTTTTCGTCCATTGAGCCCAATAATAGAAATAATAAAAATAATAATAAATAGTTAATAAATAATAAAAAAAAACAGTAAATAACAATAAAAATTAATTAATATAATAAATAATAGTAATAAATTATAATAATAATAATTATAGTAATGATAAATAATAATAATATTAATTTTTATTAGGTAAGAATTAATTTACATTGCTTACATGGTACAATATTTTACAACTACATATAGCAATTAATTTATAATAACAAGATAATTATTTCCCTAGTATCTGAAAGGGTCTACTATATTGCAAACAAGCCTAGCAACTTGATCTCTCGTGATCGCTATATGAGAACCCGAAAAATAATTAATAACAATAAGTATAAGGAAATGTTGATACATAATTAACTAAATAATAACATAGTAATAGGGAACACCTATGATGAACCAACCTTATTAATCCTTCGATAATTAATTAATAATTAAAAATAACATAAAAATATAATAAAATAATAATAATAATAATAATAATAAAGAACAGCAATAACAATAAGATTTTGATAAACGTAATAGAATATTAATAAAAACAGATAAAAATAGTAATATTTACAATACTAATTACAACAGTAATAATAATAATAATAATAATAATAATAATAAAAATAAATATTTAATAATAATTAATAATAATAAAAATATAACATTAAATAATAATAATAATCTCACAAAATTGTTTTAAAAAATAAATGCCTTGTACTAATAATTATAACTACTAATATAATACAGAACAATAATAATAATAATAAAATAATAATATGAATAACAATAACAATAAATAACAATAATAACATTAACAAAAATAATAACTCATACAATAAATAAGAATAATAATAATAAAATAATGATAAAAAGTAGATCCAAATAAATAATAACCGAAAGATAATGATATAACACAGGATATTTTTTGACGGAAGGCCGAGCATATATTCTTTTATAGTCCATCAGGAAATAAAATTAATAACAATAGAAAATATTAATAAAATAATATAAAAATAATAATGTGAGTAACAATACAAGAAGAAAAAGTGATTTAATATAGAAAAATAATTAATAAGTAATTAAAACAATAATAAATATTTATATATAAATTATATACATACAATGATAATAATATAATAATAAGTGAATAAAATATATAAATATAATAATAAAATTAAGAATAATAATAATAATTTACATATATTATATAGATACCTAATAATAGTAATAATAATAATAATAATAATATATAAGCTCATAACTAATTAAGACCAAAATGATTATGTACATTTAATAAATACTCCCTTAATAATAACTTAGCTAATTAACAAATAATCACAATAAATACTAATACATAATAATAATAAATATTTAATAAGTAATAATAATAAATAATCAATAATAAATACAATAATAACACACATTAACAATATAAATAATAATAAATAATAATAATAACAATAATAGTAACAACAATAATAATAATAATACCCCATAAAAATAGTAATATTATTAGTACTTAATAATTATGCAGCTGTTTTTTGAAAGTTTATCATTTAGTGTAAATGGCAAACACTTTATAGTAATATATAGTAGCTAGAACCCTACATATTTATATAGCTTTTTGGTTACTTGTAAATTCAAGAATATGAAATAGATGAATATTCATTTTACTTTTTAAAATATTTTCCGGACCCGGTAAATCGTTAAGAACTTTAGGGCACATTTATAGCTGAACTGCGTCTAGCTTTTTCAACCTTATAGAAGGAGGATTTACTTGATCACTATTTCTAGAAATTTATTGTCTCTTTTTGAATTTTGCGTTATTAATGAAATTATAGAAAGGAAGATTTGAGCTCGCCTGTTTCGTATTTTTGATTCGAGTATTTTATCCGTATTAACAAATTGAACATATTGTCATATGTGCGGTCTGCTTTCTCACTTATGGGGACTCCATAGGCATATAGCAGGTTAAACTTCAATAGGTCTTCAGAATTTGTAAATTTATAGTTTTTATTAACAAAGTGCGTTGTTTCCGATGCTCATAATAGAAGTTTGGTTATTTGTCTGGCACATCTTTTAACAGTCCCCCGAGTTATGATGAAAGAAGCCGATCTTTTGTCTGCTTATCAAAAATAGCATGCAATCGAAAATGTAAACTCTCAAAACTTCTAAACCTGAAACAACTATATTGCAACAACAGATGGAAAGTGGACTCAGCCAACTAATATAAAAAGCATGTGCTAGGAATCGGGATGACGAGTATATGGCATTAGATATCTTTCCTCAAATTAACCCTTATTAAACGTGTACATGGAATTTTTTCAATTCAATTTAATGAAGTATATATACATATATCCGCTAGTTATCCCTCCACTCACTACGTAACTTGGTTGATATTGTATTCTTGAAATGTTCATTTTTTTTACATCCCATACATAACGTATACCCCTTGAACCGTATTCTTAGCATTCTTAGTGACTCGCGATGTGAAAATTCAAAAGTCAACCTCCTTGTTAACACGGTTTTTAATTGTTAGATGTTTTCTAATCTTGCCATCAGCTATAGTTTGGTTGCTTATTATGATGTATGACGTTTTTTGCAAGTTTAGTGAAAGTTGATTTAAATCTAGTCGCATGTTGTTGACTTATTTAAGACGTCTGCTGCTTTTAGTGAGAGTGTAGCCGGATTTTTATCCTTTATTAATATTGAAAATCATCAGCAAATGAGACCATGAAAGATTCGAATGTGGAATATAAATACAATCATTTGCTGTTAACAATGTTAATGAGTATAGTCCAATGGCCTTCAAAATTACCCGAATCAGTCTCCGACTACAGCATTTTAAACTTGTTTGTAGTTCAGCCACATGTTTCTACCTATTTTTCACATACTGAGATCTTCCACTAAGATTATGTTTTAAACCATTGTAGTGTATTTTCCCTTTATTCCCATCTTATTCATTTTGTTAAATAGTATATCACATGATATATTGTATCAAAAGCTTTTGTGAGATCCAATAATATAAGTTGCAGTGAACTTTGTATTTCATATTTTCATATCATAAATTTTTCAGTCAATAACAAACAAGAAGGCTTTCAGTTGTTGATTCTGTGTCTTTCTAAAACCAAAATTGAAAGTCATTGATAATATTATTCGTTTAGAAATTTGATTATTCGATTATACTTAATTTTGAGTTGGCAACACTGTGTATGTGTAATGAAATCGGCTATGAGTTTTTAGGATCACGTTTTATTCACCCTTTTTATGCGCTGCAGGTTGTGCACGTGGAGACGTTTTTAAGATTTTTCGGGAAAATGTCCCTGTTAAATGAGATGTTAAAGAGATACTTTTTAGGGCGAGTGGCAATTATGTCAAGCCTTATGATTTTGAAATGTGATTGGGAATGTATGAGTATCACATCCTCTCTTATTTTGTAGTTCAGTAATAATCGCTTTGACTTCTGAGACCGTAACATTTTCAAATGAAAAAAGAGAGAACCGTAGTCTCCCGAGAGATAGGTTTTCAAATGAGGGTATGCCTAAGATGGCATGTTTGGGTACATTAGTTTGCCATATTTACGAAGGTAATGGTTTAAGTCATACGGCAATTTCTTTTGTTGTTTTAATATTTCGTTTTTGGTTTATTCATTTATTTTGCTTTATTTTTGAGTAATCTGTTGACTAGATTCATTAATTAATCCCAAGTTGAATTATTGGTAATTAGATAATGGTTCAATGCTGAGTTGTAGGTCAATCTACCTATTACATTTTTAAATTACTATTGTAATATTTCTTTTATGCTTCTTCAAACAATTTTCGATTGTTTAATCAGTACTTATGTATATAATTGAAATTGGATGATACCTCTTCTAAATTTCCCTGTAGAGTTTATGTTTCCCTTGACTTATTGAGTTCTTATACCTTGTGTATCCATGGATTTAAAATCCTCCTTTGATCCTAATGTTTGGTTTTTAAAGGAAATGAATCATTTAGTAACAAATGTATTTAAAGACGTTATAAAAAGCAGTGTAAGTTTTGAATGAGTCATCCCTGGTCATTCTGTATATATGAAAAGTCAACTTCATTTAACTTACTTATAAAAGTTTACGTCTGCTCAATTTTTCCACAGATCGCCCATTCACAGATGGCTGCTAAAACAAGTTGTTTTTATTAATTGTTAAATATACCACTGAGCATAAGGTTGTCTCAATTTATGATATTTTTCTTCAGTAATTTTCCACCATTCGAGAGGATCAGAATTATTATTTTTTTTTTTTTTTTCCGAATAGATTTCATTTTGACCATTTTGTCAGCTTTAGGTTTGTTTTCAGTCTTGTTAGGCGCGATTGCATGCCTAGCGCCAAGGGCTATTATTACACCGATCAATGTTGAATCACCAAGGCAATTTACTAACCTTCGTTGTTTATGCCAAGTAGTTTGGGAGTTGTATATTCAAGCTGGAGTTAATAATTCAATACGTCCAGAGGCGCTTGGGTAGGTATAATCCCACTATCACTATATTGAAGGATTTGTTTTCAATCCGAACTGCCAGGATTTCAATAGTTTCGTCAATTTTAGAAAATATTATTTTTGGGTTATCACATATATCATTTTTTATGAAAATAGAGACTCCCCCCCCTCTCTTGTTTTTTGCTCTAACAATAAGAAATCCATTCTGTCCTTTACAGACATGCACACCAGTATGGTGTGAAGCAAGGAGAGTTCCTCTGAACACCACGCAATCAAGATTAATATTTTTGATAATCCAGATAATTTAGAAAATCATCATAATGTTTTTGAAGGCTTCTTACATTAAAATGTAGTAATGCGAAATTACTTAGTTCGTCTGTGTTATTATTAGCTTTTCTTATCACACATATATATAATTAATTAAAACTTTTAATGTAAGTTAGTGCATTTAATTATATTAATTGGAATCAATTATATAGCCTAAATAATATAATAAGTAAACCAATAATAATAAGTAATAATAATCTTCAGCTCTTATGTGGCTTTGTAGGGACACTTTTTAATTTTAATAAAATAAGATTATCAAAATAATAATTTAATAATAATAATGGAATATTTTAAAATACTTAAGAGTTGATTAAACAAGTTAATTCCGAACAAATAGTGGGCAAATTATTTTGTTACAATTATAATCAGATACCGATTAGAATAGATATAACAGATTGATTATTGGCCCCCCTCTCAAAATAAATGGTTATTCAATTATGCCATGTGCCGGTGGTTTAACAAAGATCATACAGGTTGATTTAATGGTACTAAAGGTTCCCAATGGGTCCATAGCGCAATTTCAAGATTATGTCACTTAATTTCATGAATGTAATAAATAGATGAATAGGTAGGTAAATAGACTGATAAGTAGGTGGATAGGTAGATAGATAGGATAGATAGATAGATAGATAGATAGAAGATAAGAAAGATGATAGGAAAATAGATAGAATTAGATAGTTAAGATATTGAGGTAGAAGTAAGAACAAACATAGTAAACTAAATAATAGTGTCAGAGAAGATGATAGACAGATAGATAGATAGAAGATAGATAGATATATAGATAGATAGTAGATAGATATATATGTAGGAAAGTATATATAGGAATAGATAGATAAATAGGTAGAATATATATAGATAGATAGGATAAAGTATATAGATATTATAGATAGATAGATAGATAATAGATAGATAGATAGATAGAAATAGATAGATAGATAGATAGAAATAGATAGATAGATAGATAGATTAGAGAGATAGATAATAATAGATAGATAAGATAGATAAGATAGATTAGATAGATAGATAGATAATAGATAGATAGATAGATAGATAAAGATAAAGATAGATAGAGATAGAGTTAGAGATAGAGATAGAGATAGAATAGAAAGAGATAGAGATAGATAGAGATAGAGATAGAGTTAGAGATAGAGATAGAGATAGAGATTAGAGATAGAGATAAGAGATAGAGATTGATAGATAGAATAGATAGATAGAATAGATAGATAGATTGATTGATTTAATTAATGATTGATTGATTGATTGATTGATTGATTGATTTGATTGATTGATTGATTGATTGATTATAGATAGATAGAATGGTGCGATGGCCTAGTGCCTAGAGCATTCCGGTGTTTGTTTTAACTCACAACGCGGAGTCCAACGTTCGAATCCGGCCTGTGTACGAAAGTAAAATCTTCTGTGAACTCAGTTCATTTTAAAAATTTTAACACTAATGCCACGAAACACCTTAACTCCCTCACCACTGTTTCGCGCCTTTCATGAATTACGCATGCATAACTAATTGCCAGCTTATTTCACTCTCATATTGTCGGATCATCGTGAATCGACGCGTTTAAAAGTTAAATCGCCGTAGTGAGCAGGGCTTTTTTATAATGGCTTAGATTTATTTTATGGTATAGATTTATTATTGTTAAATTATCTTGATGAGATGCTCTCTCATTCGTTGAAATCTTTACAGCCTAAAATATGACATATTTCTACTCCGTCAACTGCATTCGAGTTCCCTTTATACTATGTGACTTAGAAAAACTTGTGAGTTTGTATTGTTTTGGTGCCCCAAGACGGCTAAAAGACATTGTTTTACCTACTTATGAAGACATAGTGAAATTCTTTCTTGGGGTAAGACCATGTCTCTGAAATTAAAACACTGGGTGAAATAAGTGAGATCATTTCTTTAAAGCTGAACCGATGGAAAAAGAGTCTTTGATCCTATGGATGCTAAAAAATGGAATTATTAAAAAGTATACCGAGCGCGTATGTAGAAGTATACAAGAAATCTTTAAAACCATGTAAAGGGCGAAAAAATGACAAGAGTACAAATTAAAATTATATTTATCAAGAAAATGCAAAAAAAGTGATCTAATATTGCAGCCTGCAAATGCAAACGACAAAAATATAGTATCTTTTTTCTACAGTGCGAGATGTTAAAACCAATTCCAAAATCTTTAAAGAAGGGCCAATGTTTCTTAAGACCCAACAACACTGAGAGAAAAATGATTCATGAGTTCCGTCATATTGTAGCTACCAGGAAAAAGAAAGGAGAGAAATGTTAATATATTAGGTATAAAGAAACTGACTCAACAAATATATTTAAGTGACGATAATTTGTGGGAAATAAGAAGATGGAGCCTGGAGAAGTATAGGAAACAAGAAAGGCCCTTGCATTTGTAGAGGTTGCAATTTTCAAATAGGCACTAAGTACGAAAAAATTGCATGTAAAAAAATCTTTGCATTTGCAGGCTGCAATATCAGACAACTTTTTGTTTTACATTTTCTTGGAATAAATTAATTTCAATTTACATTTGTTGTCATTTTTTTCGCCCTTTACATGATTTTAAGAAGATTTTTCCTGTACTTCTCATAAATAGTCTCTAAATTAATTCATAATCCGATTTATTGCGATACTGATAGGATTAAAAGCTCTATTTCTATAACTCTATCAGCTTTAAAGAAATGATTTCACCTATTTCACCTAGTGTTCTAATTTCAGAGGCATGTCTTAACCCCAAGAAAAACTTCATTATGTCTCGATAAGTAGTTGTAAAAAAACTGTCTTTAGCGTCTTGGGCACTCAAAAGACAAGACAACTCACTAGCCAATTTTTTCTAGTCTTTAAAACTGTTGAAGTTGACGGCGTAGACGTCATATTTTGGGCTCCGTTAAAGTTCTAACGCATCGGTTATCTATCCCAAGATTAACAAAAAATCAAATAAAATAATTAAACAATAAAACACGTGCTACGATACTAAAGAAATGAAACAAGCTGACACTGACAAAGAGAAAATGAAACAACTCGGCAATTAGTTATGCATGCGTATCAGAAAGGCGCGAAAAACTGTTTGGTGAGGCCAGTTAAGGGTGTTTCGTGGCAATTATGAAAAATATTAAAGATATTATAAATGGAAATATGTTAGCAATAAAAACAAGTTTATCTAGTGTTGACCAAGATTTGTGTTACATGCATGCCACTAAAAACGTACATTTGTGAGACTACTATTACATATAAATATTAGTACCCCCAGTGGCAACTGTAAATTTCCTGTCATGGTATTAGAAAATTGTTACATATTTTCAAAAAACCATTACAATCAAACCTCTTGGGGCACCGGTAATAATTGTCGTACATCTCCCAAATTTTAAGAGTAAAGCATACATATAAAAAGGCAACTTTTCCGCACTATTACGTTTAGGAAAAAAAAATATCACTTTTTTCGTTCCACCCTAGTGTAGGGTTCATCCCTTGGCCCAGGTGGGTCACAACCATACCCCCTCACAAAACCCCGCCATTAACTCCTATTATGCACCTTTATTCTCGCCTCTGCCAAACTCACATTTCTCTCATCCAGACATTCCTTTACTGACTCAATCCACCTTTTCTTCAGTCTCCCAGCCGGTTGATTCCCAACACACTCACCACTATACATCCGCTTAACCAACCGACTGTCATTCATCCATTCCACATGACCAAACCATCTCAACGTACTTTCATTTATTCTTTCATATTCCATGAATATCCGTAAGACAAATAACTCTCTAAATACATTCATTCCTCATTTTTATCAATTCTTTTCACACACCTAGTTTGCCCCTAAGATTGTCCATCTGCAAACATTATACTTTAGATCTATACACTCTAATATCCCAGACCATAGTCTTCACTACTATACAATATACACAGAAATAAACATATATACCCTTATTAAACCCTAGAGCACTCAAGACTGGTCCCATTACATCCACCAACGATTAATTTGCACCAGCCACCTTCCTACCATTTCACAACTTTCCTAACAGGCTCCGCATCATCTGTAACAATATAAAATAACTTAATATATGCCTAAATATTTAAACTCAATTACTCATTTAACAAGCTGCTCAGTATCTAACATAACTTCCACACCGAGGACTGTTCTACACCACACCATAACCTTACTCCTAACTACGTTTACTTTCAAACCCTTTTTTTTACACACACCCTGCCAAATCTTCTCAAACTCTCTTCAGATTCACCACACAAAACCAAAAATCATCCGCATAATAATAGGGTAGGCACCCTCCTACTCACTTCCAATTCTCATCTTATCTAATCACCGATTTCCGCCACCCCCATCTCTAAGCTTTCATAACCCCATCCATATACAAATGAATAACCAAGGAGACAAAATAACACATTCCTGCCTCACTCACTATTAATATTTAAACCAATCACTTTTGAACACCATTATTCTTACACACGCTTCACTATCGTCATACATACTTTGATTCCATTCAGAAGCCTACTACCAGCACCAAATATTACTAACACCTGCCATAAATTTCCCTATTAACTCTATCATACGCCTGTTCCAAATCCATAAAACCCTAAATACTAATTTATTCTTCTCCCCTCATTTTCTCAGTCATTTGTTGAAGTAAAGATTTGATCCACACATCCTCTACCACTCCTAAACGTACCTTGTTCTTCACAATCAGTCCTTCACCTACACTCGACGCACTCTTTCGACTAAAAACCAAGAATAATATTCTTCGCCTACAAGCACTCAATAAACTAATTCCCCAGTAATTTCCTACAGTTCCCCTTATCTTCCTTACCCTCAAATAAGGGTACTATTACTGATCTCCTCCAATCCCTCGGAACTTCCAAATCCAATCAATCACCATTTCTCCTCCGTTCTTGATCATTTCACCAGTAATTTCATCTATACCTGCAGATTTACCATTCTTCAACTTTCTCACTCTACCCATTACTTCCTCCTTATATATATATATATTATAATATATATAATAATAAGATATGAGGAAATATATTTATATATATATATAATAAAATTATATATAATATATATATATATATATATATATATATATATATATATTATATATATATATATTTAAAAAAAATATAATAATAAAGGTGCAAGTGATTAAGTTAAAGAGCAAGTGAAAGAGATGGTGTTAAAATTGTTAAGTCATTTTTGTTTAAGGGTTATGTTAAAGTATTGCTAGATGATGATAGATTAACTAATGATATGACTACAGAAGTTGGGTAGAAGCTAAATTAGGACAGATATTTTAATGAATGTTCATAGTAATTGATAGGTCAAAGCTTTTTTAAACGATGTTAGTCTGACAGGAATTGATAGTTAGGATATGTTTGGTTAGGTTTACTTTTATTGGCTAAGTACCCTTTACTTTTATTGGCTTGTATGGCTAAACATGTAACCTTTGAATATGCTATGCTAAAGCTATGTTAAATGATGATAGTATGTTAGACTCTGCAACGTTATGTTAACAGCAATTAATAAGTTAAATGCAGAATGTGGTGTTAATTTGACATATGTTGTCAGGTAAAGTAGGTAAGGCTAAGTTTTGCTAGGTAATATTAGGATTACTATCATTGATAGGTAGGGAACTTTGTGAACATGTTATCGTGCTTTTGATACAATCAAACAAGAATTTAAATAAATAAATAAAAAAAAAAAAAAATAAAAAAAAAAATAAAAAAATAAAAATTAAAAACAAAAAACTTACATAAACAAAAAAAATGTTATAATAAAACCAAAAATACTAAAAAAAATAAATAAAAATAAACAATAAAAAAAAAAAAATGAAACTAAAACTCATTTAAAGTTTTAAAATACAGTTGGGTAGAGTTTCATTCAAAGAAAAAAAAATATTCACATATTGTAAAGCTTAGTAAATAATAGAAAACTAAAATAGATTTTAAAAATAGCCTAGAATAATAATTACCTATGTGTGATTGTTCGTGTGAAATTACTTCAAACTTGGTTTTAAAAGTTTTGCCACAAACAGAACACAAAAAATTTTCCACTTGCAAATGCTTTTTCTTCTGGTGACCATTTAAATGAGATAATGTCAAGTATGTTTTATGACACTCTTTACATTTGAAAGGACGAAAACCTAACAAATATATATATATATATATATATATTATATATATATATATATATATAGTATATATTATAATATATATATTATATAAATAATATATGATATTATATTATATATAATATATATATTATTATATATATATATATATAAGTGATGCACTTGATACTACTGGTATTCGGTTATATGGAAATTGTGAGAGTAATTGTATCTGGTATAAATTTACAGATGCCTTTTACCAAATATCCACACATTAAATTGCGTCTTTAAATGATATTATATATTATAGATATTATATATTTATATATATATATATATATATATATATATATATATTATAATTATATATAGATATATATATAATAAAATATATATAATTAATATATAATATATATATATATAATATAATATATATATAATAATATTAATATATATAGTTATATTATATATATATATATATAGATATATATATAATATATTATATAATATATAAATTAATATATATATATTTGCCACATTTGCTGCAGGGTGGCGTTGGTAGTTGAAAGGTTTTGAGCTTTATCAACCACCTATTCACGAAAAGCCAATATTTGATAGAAGGGGTTTCAGGCCCCTTGCTATAATGACAAAAGAAGAATTTAAAAATTTTCTTCAAATGATTCGACTGATTTTAGAGAAACATAACTTCATCCTTTTTAGAATTTAAAGTTTCAAATATCTTCTTTTTTTAAATTTTGCCTTTAATATATATATATATACGTATATATATATATATATATATTTATATATATAGATACTATAATATATATGTAATATATAATATATATATATATATATATATATATATATAATATATATATATAAAATATATTATAATATATGTAATATATATATATTATATATATATATATATATGCATAGACCGCATAATTATTTGTACATTCATAATGACCCTAAGTGGGTTTGAACCCTTACCCTTAAGATGGTAAACCAAAAGTGTTACCTCCTGACCAAGATGAGCTAAAAGGAAACCCGCCACTTACCTCTGAAAGCTAACTTGGCTTCCCGAGAGGAGCGAGGCAAGTCTTTGGCTTGACATCTAACCTCCGGCGGATCTCCCTCCCTCGAGAAGCCAAGTTAGCATTTCAGAGGTAAGTGGCGGGTTTCCTTTTAGCTCATCGTGTTCAGGAGGTAACACTCTTGGTTTACCATCTTAAGGGCAAGGGTTCAAACACACTTAGGGTCATTATAAATGTACAAATAATTATGCGGTTTATGCATTAAAATGTATACAAAATGAAGTCCTGTTTAAAAATTACCCAATGTGACCCCTGACCTGTGTGTGATCGGAGAGATCCGCCGGAGGTTAGATGTCATACCAAAGACATGCCTCGCTCCTCTCGAGAAGCCAAGTTAGCTTTCAGAGGTAATGGCGGGTTTCCTTTTAGCTCATCGTGTTCAGGAGGTAACATCTTCCTTGGTTTAACCATTGCTTAAGGGTGTAAGGTTCAAAACACAACCTTTAGGTCTTTTACATCCATATAATATATATAAAATCGGTATTTAGAGAGATTTTTGTATTTTTTCAGAAGAGAATTGAGAGATAATTGTGAATATTGTAACATCTTTCTTTATTACCATCTTTAATAAGAATTTTTGAAGCAAGGACTTGTTTAATAGTGCAAGAGTAACAATTTTCAAGACAAACAAAAGTGTTTCAAGGTATATTCAAATATTCAGAACACAAAACAACTGATTAAACCACAAGTAGTAAATAAATAGAAGAAAAAGGAAAGGTTGCATAAAATTCAGCCAAACCATAAGAAGAAGATTTTACCACCATTACTAAACTTATTTTGAAAAAGATAAATTCCCCTAAAAAGGGTTAGTTATTAATTTTTAAAGTTTTATTAAATAATGAAATAAATGCATAATTTATATTTATATTGCTTCAAAAAATATGATTTTTCAAACTCGACCTGATCACTGTTATCTTTAACAGGGAACAAGTCTGGGAGTTGAAGACTCCAAGTTGACCACCGCTAAATAACTGAGAAGCTTAGATAAACATCAGGAACACGCCATCAACAATTGTTGTATTCACCATTGTGGAATTTTCCCATTATTAAAAATATCAAGAGCAAAAACATAAAAGAAGTGTACAAAGTAGCAGGTGGTGGGTTAGCATTAATCCTACTAACCCCTTCACTAACCCAAGGATGGTGATGGTATGTTTTAAATATAAAGTACCGTATTATAAAGTTATAAATATAAATTTTTAAATATAAAGTATTAAATTATAAAGTTATAAATATAAATTATTAAATTATAAAGTTATAAATTATTAAGTTATTAATTATTAAATTACAAATAATAAATAATTTTTGTTATTACTTAAATATCTTATATAAATATTCTTGAATTAGTTAGTTAGTTAGTTTTTTTTAGTATAAAATTTTTTCAATTTAATCTTATTTATTATTAATATAAAATTTATGCAAATATTTACGCATGTCACACTTATGTTAATATAGTCTTAAATGTTTACATCCTTCTTTTTAAAACCCTGCATTGCGCTTTTGCATTACTGGCTTGCGATTTAAATTTTTTTTGTGTAAGTAATTACCATTCCTTTTTATTATTGCACCATCCCTTTTAATTGTGCACTGTTCTTTCCTGGATTATTTTTAATTTCCAGTTTCAGTGGACGAGTGTGTCCAATTCTCCAAGCAGCAGGACCCTTATGGTCTGAAGCAATTGTCTTGCCATTTCAATAGAAGAGAGGTCGTTTCGTCCTTAAACGAATACCAAGACAATAAGAAAAGCTTAGATAGGTTAGTCCCTTCTTATTTTATTGCCAGTTACCATTACATAAATGGTAGCAGAGCGTAGTTCGCTGCGTCTCTTTTGGCCATTCCTAGTTCACTGTTTCAGTGAATACATCCTTTAAATCAACAACACTTGTCGCAAGCCTCAAACATACATCTTCCTATACACTTATTCTCTTTCCTCTTTTTTCCCTTTTTTCCCTTCCCCTGTTAATGGTTAAAAATAACCAGTTCGAATTAAAAAAAAAAAAAAAAAAAAATGTCGGAAGACAAAAAAGGACAGACAGGAGAGGTGACAGGAGCAGATAATCCATCAGAAATTGAGCCAAGTAACAATGAAATAAGTATTGAAACAGTACAAGTATTAAAGCAAAATGCAGAAATGATGAAACTTATGAGATCCATGGTGGACGCCTTAACAGTGAATCGACCTATTAACCAATATGGTCATGCCACCTGGGAAAATTACAGAAAAAGGACAGTGGAAGAAAAGCTTAGTCCAATTTCTTGACAGATTTGAAAATTATTGTTAAAATAAAATGTACCTGGATCAATAGAAGAGGGGTAGTTGCCTTTATTGGGATCCCATTTGGAGGGTCCCATTTTAATGAATATATAAAACAAAAAATCTTTACAATACTTTCACTTACGAAGATGTAAAAATATTCGAAAACTCCTTCAATGGAAAAGATGAGATTAGTCCGAGAGCAGAAAAAGTGAACTAGAAAAAATTCATGGAAGAACTCGGAAGAAAGATGAGTCAGCGCAGTATATGCATTGAGATGGAGGTTTTGGCTCAGAAAGCTTCCTTGGTTCTGATATTCGAGGAATGAAACTGGTTAGAAAGCGCTTCCTGGAGAGTATTCTGCATCACATAAAAGTTCAAGTAGAGGCTACATTGGATACAGTAGAGTCCACAATGGGTGTTCAAGTCCCTTGGGAGCCCTTAGTGACTATGGTGGAAACAAATCTGTTAACAAATAACAGCCGAAAAAAAGAACCTGAAGTTATTGATCTCACAAACAATACACCTATTAATATGGTGGCCGCTTCCCAACAAAATAATTGTTGTTGCCACAAACAATCAAATTATAGGGTGGCATCCTCGAACATACCAGCAGAGAGAAGAACTAATCAGGGGGCTATACCAAAACACTACTAGGAATAATGCACAGAGACAACCTGAGTGGACCTCTGATAGAACACAAAGAACAAAAGAATGGACCCCCACTAGAAAGTGGTCAGATAATCCCCAAGAAAGAATAATTCTGAGCAGAGTTGTCAGTTTTGCAAGAAACCAGAACACACAGTGAGGGAATGTCGCGCTAGGCCTTTCTGCCAACATTGCGGAAAGCGAGGGCACACGTTCGATAACTGCTACAGTGCAAAGAACAAATGTTTGCGATGCCAGGGAGAAGGACATGTAGTTCAGGACTGCCCTACTAGAGGTAATGTGCGACTATGTTGTCCCTTTTGTGGAGAACATTTGGGGCAGGATTGTACAACAGCCAAGAAGGGAAACTAGGTCACTCTGATGTGGAAGACCGCACATCAGAGTCAGAAGAAAAAAATTCGGATTTAGAACTTGTAATCCCTTGTCAAATAGAGAACATAGAGGGTCAAACATATCCTGAACGGTCTCAGGTAGAAAAGGCGGTGCATTCCCGACTATTCTTATCAATCGGAATCTGATGGTAACCCATTACCAAGCCCAGAGATGTAAAATAACGCATCTCGTGAAGGCTAAACACTGTATTGCTCAAGTTCGGCATAGGGAACCTATCTGGCTTCGTGACGGCGTCTAGCTGACGATAATCGATACACATCCGTATTGTACTATCTTTCTTCTTCTTCACGGGAACCACGGGCGAACTTCACGCCGAAGTGCTCGGCTCGATAATGTCCAAAGTAGTAACCAGTACCGGAGCCCGAGTGCAAGATGCCAGAAATAGGGTGCTAGATCTGGCACTATTGTGCGCCCCGAAGGCGTTCACACACGAGCGTACGTTCATGACGAAGTCATGAACGTACGTGAGGTGTTATTTAGATATACATACACATTTACATATACATGGATACACATAGATACACCCCCCACACACGTGCGCACACACGAGCGTTCGTTAATGACGAAGTTATGAACGTACGTGAGTTGTTATTTACATTTACATATACACAATTACATATAAATACACATACACACACACGTACACTTACATATACAACTACATATACGTTTATCTGTGTTTCGTTTCACCCTCACTCCCTTTCGCTTCACATCTGTCTCTTTTGCCATGGATACTTCGCTTTCCCTTCACCCCCTTTCGCTTACTCTGCGTCATCCGCCGCACCATCCGGGCCACACGCACCGCCTCTGGACCCGCTTGCTTTTGGCTTGTCGCGTCAGGTTTGCAACTACTACTATTACAACTACTACTACTATTACTACCACGACAATGACTCAGGGTTAGCATGAGTGGGCCCGACCCGAAAAAAACCATCCGGATTTAAAAAAAAAAAAAAACACCTGAAAAAACCCGCTAATTTGCCCACTTGGGTTTTAATTTTTTTTTTAAGAAAATAATTGCAAAAAAAATTAAATGTATAAAACACAATTTTTTGAATTTTATATTTACGAGTAGGATTATTACTATTTTTATACTCTTCATTATAGTGATATCATGTTCTTATAATTATCCAGCTTACTAATTTTTATAATTTTAATCAATTATATATATAAAAATTTCTAATAATTATAGATATATAGTAATATATATATATAACTATTAATATATTAAAATAATATATATAATATTAAATATATATATAATATAATATATTAGATATATATGCATTTATGCTAAAATATACTTATATAAATATTTATATACCTTTTTATTATATACTTATTTATATCAAAATATAATTTAATTATCACAAAGCCTTGTACATTTACTTGCATTACAATTAACTAGTAAATAAATAATTAAGTATTTAATAAGATATTATTCTAATTATTAATTATTAACATGTGTTAATTATACACTCTAACTTAACAAAAACAAATTATTTCTTTAAAAAAAAATAAAACCCACAGTGGCTCCACTTGATATAAAAGACCTAAGTGTTTTTGCCTTTCTCAAGGGTGTTTATCTTTGGGTTTTTTTATCTAAAATATATATTTTTTGTTGTCCGGAATAAATTGCATGTTTAGGTAAAATTCGAGGCGTAAACCACTACCACAATACACTGAAATATTATAGACCCCTGAATCTAATTAGTCGTCGGTCTTATGTTAACTTGGTGAAATAATAGGTTTATGTATAGTAAGTGCTACATTTAGAGCATTTAGGTTGTAGTAATAGAATGATTATAATACTCATGACGCTGACACCTAATAGCTCTCAAAAAGCAATGCGGTATATATATCTCAGCTGGACGGTTAGAACGTGAATATGGCCCGAATGGTGGTAGCCGGCGGTGAGCTTATTGATATCACGCAGGATGCGCCGGGTAGTGATGGGACAGCTGAGCTATAGTATCAGGCCCACACGACAGCAGTGATCAGTCATGATAAACCATGATAGAGAGTGCATAGGAGTGACCCCGACCTACACCACGCTTATAATACCGTTTGTAGTTTGTAATATGTCCTTGTATTCACGTTATTATTAATTACTCAAATGGTGCTTCCATTTTATCATATTTTTGTATAATAATAGTTTTTTAAAATTTTTTCATATATATACTCCCCACTTCTCTTGTAGTCTCTCATAGGAACCTATATCGTAGGGTAGCGTCACGGTGTGGGGGGTGTTTTCTTGTGATCTCTAGTTATATGTATCCGTGTCTTGATATATATTTTACTACCTCTTATATACCGTAGATGTATTATTATTAGTACTATATTATGAGTCACTTATGAGCTATATCGCTATTAGCTAGTGATGGATAGCCTTACGGGGCGCTCCTGGTATACGCTTCCGCCTACCTATTATCTAGTACTAATCTTAGCTATCGGTACTACCGGTCCTGGTATACTACTACTTTGAGTCCATTCTCGCGCCTGAATAGCCTTATCGGCGTGTATATTACTGCCCGTTGGTTCCCTTGCACGGCGCACGTCCGCTCTCTCTAGCTTAGTTGTATCGTACTTCATGTCTGTCGCCGGTCCCGCGCCGAATAATTACGTATTTTACCCTTACATATTGACTCAGCCCTTTTGAGCTTGACTATATATATATCACCTAGTTTATTAAGCTTCCTACGAGCGTAGGCAATAATTGTAAATAAATTTAGATTTTGACGCCATTCTCAAGGTAATTCCTGGGGTGCGGGGGTTATCCTGAACACTCAAGAGATCTGCCCACACTCTCGGCACGCCCGTCCTGGCCGTTCAGGCTATGTTTGACCCTTAATGTTTCTACTTTGCCGGGATTCCTTTCTCATCCGCCTTTTTTTCTGCCTCTGCTGTGCGGTCCTTCCCCTCCACGAGGGACCTACTTCTCCTTTTGGCTGTTGTCCCTCTGCCCCCACTGTTTCCACGGGCCCCCAGCCCCTCTTCGTGGGCCTCCTTTCTCGTGCCCTTTGTTCTTCCCTGTCGTCTGGGCCGTGTGGCTCCGCGTTGCCGGTCGCGGCCCTTCCTCCTGTGTGTGTTTCTTGCCCTGCCCCCTTGCCTCGCCTTTTTTGGGCTTCCTGCCTTTCTACGGGGGTCCTTCTTTTTTTTGTGTTCTCTCACGCGTCACCTCAGGTTTCTCTGTGATTCTCCTGTAGTGTTTTGTCAGCCCTTTTTGCTTAGTCTCTCTCTGCTGGTCTTTCGCGCTGCCCCCCTATCTTGCTTGTTTGTGGCACCTTATTTTGTTGGGCCACGGCCCCCATCTTCCAGTGTTTTGTTTGTGCGTCCCTCACTTCGGTTCTTTATTTCGGCTGTTCTTGTTCCCGTTTGTTTCCACACTAAAGTCTAAGGGCTCCCGGGACTTGACACCCAATTGTGGCTCTCTGTAATCCACAGTAGCCTCTAACTTGAACTTTTAGTGATGCAGAATACTCTCCAGGAAGCGCTTTCTAACCAGTTTCATTCCTCGAATATCAGAACCAAGGAAAGCTTTCTGAGCCAAACCCTCCAATCTCAAGGCATATACTGCCGCTGACTCATCTTCTTCAAGAGTGTCTTCCATGAATTTTTCTAGTTCACTTTTCTGCTCTCGGACTATCTCATCTTTATACCATTGAAGGAGTTTGATTTTTACATCTTCGTAAGTGAAAGTATTAGTTGCTATAGTTTTATATACATTGAAAATGGGACCCTCCAAATGGGATCCCAATAACAGGGTACATTTTTTTACAATAATTTTCAAATCTGTCAAGAAATTGGACTAGCGTTTCTCCACTGTCTTTTCTGTATTTTCCAGGTGGCATGACCTTAATAGGTCGATTCACTGTTAAGGCGTCCACCATGGATCTCATAAGTTTCATCATTTCTGCATTTTGCTTTAATACTTGTACTGTTTCAATACTTATTTCATTGTTACTTGGCTCAATTTCTGATGGATTATCTGCTCCTGTCACCTC
>JABUQX010030155.1:90000-92500 GCA_015478945.1 Trachelipus rathkii
GTCTGCGCACGCGCAATACGAAAACCGCGCACAAACATGCGAATGTCGAATGGGATGATATATTTTTTATGGCTTCTGTGAAATGCACATAAAAAATGAGGTGGGCTCTTCCTTTCTACATTTTTTGATACGGTTGTTCGTTTCCCCGCAATGTACCCATACGCGTCAATGTTACCAACAATAGTTTTAAACGTGAATGTGAAAAGGTTGAAGAAAACAATTTTATTCAAGACAGCTCATAATATCGATACATGCAATGTAATAACGTTGTTAATAGTATCAAAAGAAATTTACACCTATGAATCTTATCCACAGCATGCAAGAAGGGAGAAGAACGTCAGGTCGTTTCAACTTGTACATACAGTATTTACAAATGTTGTTCGAAGACGCTTCCATCCACGCGAATACATGCCTCAGCCCTCTGGCGCCAGGTTTCATTGCATGCCAATGACAGTGACACCGGGTTGATTCCCCTACATGCGTTGGTTATTCGACGGCGAAGATCATCGGGCGAGGTTACTGGGTCATTAAACCCGAGCGTACACGGTATGTTTGAGATACCCCACAGAAAGTAGTCCAGTGGTGTTAAGTCGGGTGAACGCGCAGGCCATAGAAATGGAGCAGATATTCCGATCCATCTTCCCGGAAAGGTTCTGTCGACGTAGGTCGTCACTATAGCTGCATTATGTGCTGGGCACCCATCATGTTGGTAATATATTCTTCGTTGTGTTCTTAAAGGTATATCACTCAGGAGGTCAACAAGGACAGCCTGCAGGAAATAGAGGTAACGCTGTCCTGTCAAATTTCGCTCGAAGAAGTAAGGCCCGATAATCCGACTATTGAGTATACCACACCAAACGTTGACTGAGTATGAGACCTGGTGATTGTTAGCGAATGTTATATGGGGGTTCGTTTCCGCCCAATGTCTGAAGTTCCACCTGTTATACATACCGTTATTTGTAAAGCGAGATTCATCGGTCCATAAGATATTTTCCAATAAGTCCGGTACATCCATTAGAAGGCAATCAATGACAGCCAGGAATACCAGTCGCCCTTTTTGGTCTCCACGATGCAAACCATGCACAATGTATGGCCTATATGGATACATGTTGTTTGCAACACGAATCCGTCGTATGGTTTCCTTCGATATGTCCTAAGACCGGAACTACCTGCCGTAATGAGGACGGTTTGATTTCATGGTGTAAATAGCAGAACGTCCAGTTCGACGTCGAATGTACGGACACGACCCCCCTCCCGTATGTATAGGGGGTTGAACTATCGACCCTGTACCTTGAAACCGTCCTGTAAATTGCTGTACATGCACACCTCTTTGGGACCGTAGTCAGGCGGACGTGGGTAGGCTTGAGTCATGGAGCCCAGGTGGCTCGGCGGTCGTCGATGTGATAACGTTTGTCATATTCTGCAGCGCTCTGCGAGATTCCTGTTTGCGTAAAGTGTTTACACTCCAACCGTCACGCTTTTCGTCTGCGTATACTGGTCACGTGGCATGTTCCAAATGTATGGCTCTGACTAAACAAACCACTCTGAAGTTATACGTTTCACTACACTTTATTACTCATAATTGTAGGTTATAGATTTTGTGACAATTTTAAGTAATAATTTGGGCACGAATAACGAAACAATGTTATCGCGAAACTCGAATAAATCGATAACGAAAACTTTATCATCGATAATATCCGATAACTCGGGATAAAAATATCGCCGATAAGGGGATAACCGATAAAATCGATAAATCCAATTTTTTATGTATTTCATATATTATGAATAAAATGTTAAAAAAACACGACTTTGGTTTTTAAGAAAATGCTAAAAATAAATTTATTACATCTTCTTTTCAAAATATTTTATAGATTATAATCATAATAATTTTCAGGAAGTGGAAAACACGTACCCAGAAAATATGGAATGTTGCTACTTGCTTTATATAACTTGTAAAACTTTGATATCCTTTAAATAAATTTAAATTTTATTCTCTTGCTTCTCAGTGTTTTTAATAATAAAATTTTTATTTCTAAATAAATGTTTTGATGTTATGGATTCTATAATTTTTTTAAAAGCCAAACTTTACTCTCACCACCGGAGGTGAAATTAAAATCAAAGAATTAGTTTAAATAAATTTAATCAATATCAAAATATAACATTACTAGGTTCTAGGCTTCCTGCAGCATTTGATGTTCCCCTTCATAAACCATGAGCATATAAGTTTTCATCTGAACAGAGGAATTCCTCTTGGCTCTGTAGATATCTTTGGCAAGATAACAATCGCTCCACCGCGCTAGACGGCATTGCACTACTGTACCTTATTAAGAGATCAATGAGCCCCTTCTCATTGTTAAAAGCTACTTCTGACAGGCTGTCTGTCGATTTCACCTGCAGTCACTTATTTACAATGAGAGCAGCTTTACTCTTGATTGTATCTTTGATGACGTTGACCTTGAGAAAATTAAGGGAAATCATCAGCATCAACAGATTCTTGAGT
>JABUQX010030156.1:0-5000 GCA_015478945.1 Trachelipus rathkii
ATCGCCATAGTTACACACCGACGTACCATCTATACCACACCTGTTATCACAGACACACACACATGTATATATTGCTATGTATATATATATACATATATAAGGCGCGTTGGTTACAGCATATATATACGCGGTTGGTTGGCTATTATGTATATATAGCATAGACGTCAATATTTTCGTGGGCTTGTTTATGATCATGGAACGTGGCACCAGCTCATCACAGGTCGGAGTTCTGAAAACAGGTTGGCAATACGGGCCTCAGAAATTCATTTGGTCAATTTGCGTCAATATAAATTTAGTATCGAGAGAGTATGAGCGCCATGCCGATATATAATCACTTATCGAGTCTTGTTAAAAACACAGCGCTTTGCCCAACGTGGTCAGAGGTGTACGTGGACCAAGAATCTTACCTTTACTGTTTACCGTTTTTGCCCCGCATTTTTACCAAACATATATTAATAACATTACATACTTAAGCAGTAAGAGCCAGAGGTGTTATCTGGAATGTTGTTTTACCGTTTCACAGCCCCCATACTGTGCTTAATCATTTCACATTACATGTCTGCAGTAAATCAGTAACAATAGAAATAGCCTAACGGTTTTCGAAGCTTTCGCGGTGGCGATTGGCTTTAACCAGCTTTACAGCTTCTTCAACCGTCAGGTTCAACTAATGCCTTCGATCAGTAATATTGCTTAGTGCTTTGCCTTACCGTTTTACGCCATCATGCCAAAGCGACTCAGTGCCTATCAGTAACTTATAGCTTACTGTTTTATCCATACTACCTATTTTAGTCACTTTTTATTTATTTTTATTATTATTTTTATTTATTTTTACGTATTTTTATTATTTTTGTACAGGGCTTGGTGTTATTATTTATGCTCATTGCTATTACATAACATATATATATTATAATATATTATAAATATAAACACATAGATAGCCACACAATATGCCTAAGGCAAGATAACTGGTGTCATTCATGCTAAAATTGTACATTTTAAACCCTTGATTAAAATGATTAAAGTTTTCTTAAAACTATTACGCTTGGGAATCAGTTAATTATTATTACTGCTAATAGCTTTTTGCGTTTGGCAATTTTGATCTGTCTTTTTCCATTAGAAACATCTCATGATGTGGGCAAATTGTGTAAATAGCATTCTCTGTACAGTTTATTGACTTAATAACATTCTTTACCAGTAATAAACAAAATGTTCTTTTCAATATAACATGTATTTATTAATGCTTCTAGGTTTTGCGTCAACACTACCACTTCATACTGATATTTCCGATTTTTATGTCTATGTGCCAGCTGATCATGATGGCGTAGGACATGAGCCTCGTAAATGTGCTGAAAATCGCTTTAGCCTGATGCGCTGGGACACAGGTCGTGTCATACAAATTCAAAGGCGTACAAATAGTTTAACAATTGTGATAGCGCAGGCTGATTACTCAGGTCGTCTCCAGTGTCAATCATCGTTATTATTTACAAATCGTCGGTAAGATCCAGGTGTATTCTCTTAGATTATAACTTTACTTGATATGACCTCGTATGTACTGGTTGAGAATTATTTTATCGCTTTTTGGTTTTAAGGTATGTAAAAACATGTTTTTCATATCCTAAGCCTTACCTGTGATTAGATGAAAATTAACTTAGTTCTTTAAACTTGTATTTGAGCAGGTGTGTGTTTTATTATCTTTTAGACCCAAACTCATTTTAAAATCATAGTCATTTTAGCTGTTAAGCGGTGCACAAGTTATCTGATTTGTATTAAAAGTGTTTTATTTTTACTAAGTGTATATCATATTTATAATAAATACTTACATTGAGGAATAATTATTAATTTTACTAGAATAGATAATAATTAATTCACTAGATTCATATAGAACACGAAGCCTCACGCAGCGCCCGCAAGCGCGACCCGCGTGCGGAACCGACGCATGAACCCTCCTTCGTAATATTACTACGCGGTCGCGAAAATATTTTCTTTATGATATGCCGTTGTAAACTTTCATTACATCATTTTGTATTTTCAAATATACCGTTTCCTATATTATGAGTCGTTCATTTTATTTCTTACTTGAACATTTTTAATTTTATTTATAGAGAATACCATTTCACTAGTATAGTTTCTTGAAAAACATTTAGTTTTCAAAAGAACATTTTGTTTTGTAGAAAAACAGTTTGTTTTATTTATCCTAAAGTTATAATTCCTTGAGGGAAATAGAACAAATAGTCCAGATGTGCCGTTGGTCATGTTCCTCTTTGTGGTATGCCTTTAAGATCTTATTACTTTAAGGCATGTAAAACAAGTTTTATATGCATTAAAGCTACACCTACATAGGACGTAGAGTTAATGTATAGAAGTTGTCCCATGCCCTCCCTTTTCAAGGTATGTCTTTACGGTTTTAATCTTCTCTATGTATAAGTTATGAAAAAGTTGTTTATTCTAAAATATTATTACATAATTACTATATTACTATATTAGTTAAATACACAAGGCGTGTACATGCATAATAAACTTCCCCTCCTTGTACAAACCGTAATTTCTCTTTATAGACTTCCAGTATTGGTATCATATTATTATACTTCAAAATTACATCAAAGTATGTAAGTTCATACCTCTTCTATATCAGCTGTTGTATGCATTCGGTAACCATCGAGAATATCTCACTTGGTTTGTAATAAACACTGATTTACCAGGATTTTAAGTAAACTAATGCGGTTGAACATATGTTATAATATTCGTAAATATACCTTGATACAGTACACAAGCTAATATTATACATACTGAATGGGACGGTGTCCAAAAGATATCATCCTCTAGGATGTACGCCCTACCACTTTGAAATACAACGCTCCATATTTTCGCAAACTAATATTATACATACTGAATGGGAAGGCGTCCAAAAGATATCATCCTCTAGGATGTATGCCCTACCACTTTGAAATACAACGCTCCATATTTTCGCGACCGCGTAGTAATATTACGCCGGCGGGTTCATGCGTCGGTTCCGCACCGGGTCGCGCTTGCGGGCGCTCTTGCGTTGGGCTTCACGTGTTCTACTATAAATCTAGTGAATTAATTATTATCTATTCTAGTAAAATTAATAATTATTCCTCAATGTAAGTATTTATTATAAATATGATATACACTTAGTAAAAATAAAACACTTTTAATACAAATCAGATAACTTGTGCACCGCTTAACAGCTAAAACGACTATGATTTTAAAATGAGTTTGGGTCTAAAAGATAATAAAACCCACACACCTGCTCAAATACAAGTTTAAAGAACTAAGTTAATTTTCATCTAATCACAGGTAAGGCTTAGGATATGAAAAACATGTTTTTACATACCTTAAAACCAAAAAGCGATAAAATAATTCTCAACCAATCACATACGAGGTCATATAGAGATAAGGATTACTCCGTCCAATCACAAGAAAGGAAAGCATTTCCTTCTTACCTGCTTAAAGGATCTTACCGACCCAGCATGTTTCAGTTTGAAATATATTTATAAAAATAATAATAACATTGATTCTTGTCTATACTGGAATTACCTTTGACCTGGTATTAGGCTTAAATCAGCCTGGGATACAAAAAGGTTTATCCTAAATTTAGGTCTAAATTTAGGCCTAACGTAGTTATTGCACCACATTTTACAGAAAGAGGTCAGTTTGAAATATATTTTGACCTGGTATTAGGCGTAAATCGCCCCGGGGTACAAAAAGGCTTATCCTAAATTTAGGCCTAAAGTAGTTATTTCAACACATTTTACAGAGAGAGGTCAGTTTCGTATCTGTAAGGAGTGCGGGTTGTTGTGTTTTCTCGTGTTGGATTGTCAATGTACATAGATAATAATAAAGAAAATCCGAATTATTTAAAAAACTTTGAAATATTTTTAGTTAACATCGAGCGAATAATATAAATGTAAGTGAATAATTGTTATTTTTAAATAAAAACCTAGAATGATTTTAATAAAATACATGTTATGTTAACAGAGAAGAACTTATTTTGTTATTTTATACTTATTACATGGCTAAAGATGATGTAAAGCAGTAAGTCAATAGAACAAAACGTGGCATAGCTTGGTGTAGAGGGGTGCTGGGGGCTGGCCTTACTGATTTACTGATTGATTTATTGCTTTAAGGTACGTAAAATATATGTTTTTAATAAAATTTCATAAAATTTTAGTAAAAATTATTTTAAAACTTGATAGTTATAAAATTTATAAACAAAAAGTACTAACAGAATAAATTCTTTGTTCAAAGCTAATGATTGATTTATTATAGAAGTTTAAAGAAACTTTTGAAATAATTTTAGTTATATTTGAATGAGTAATATAAATGGTATGTGTTTAATTAAAACATAAAATGTTTTAATAAATTATGTTATGTGTGTAAGTGTGTGTGTGTGTGTGTGTGTGTGTGTGTGTGTGTGTGTGTGTGTGTGTGTGTGTGTGATGTATGTGTGTTCTAAATAATAATAACAATAGGCATGAAGTAAATAACACTAAGTATAATAAAAATAATAAAAATAATAATAAAAAAAATAATAAAAATAATAATAAAATAAATAAAAAGTATTAAAACAAAATAAAAAACATAATGTTAATAAATATATGAGTTAAAGCAGTAAAACATATAAGTTAAAGCAGTAAAACATGAGTTAAAGCAGTAAAACATGAGTTAAAGCAGTAAAACAGTAAAACAAAAGCATACTAAGCCGCTTGGTGTTAGGTAACACCTCTATTGATTTACTGATTTACTGCTTTAAGGTATGTAATGTTAATAAATATATGAGTTAAAGCAGTAAAACATATGAGTTAAAGCAGTAAAAGCAGTAAAACAAAAGCATGTAGAGGGCTGCTAGGGGCATGCCTTATTGATTTACTGATTTACTGCTTCTTTAAGGTATGTAATGTTAATAAATATATGAGTTAAAA
Source organism: Trachelipus rathkii (assembly GCA_015478945.1). NCBI lineage: Eukaryota > Metazoa > Arthropoda > Malacostraca > Isopoda > Trachelipodidae > Trachelipus > Trachelipus rathkii. Next base: position 4,944 of record JABUQX010030156.1, read on the forward strand.
CAGTAAAGATATGAGTTAAAGCAGTAAAGCAATAAAACAAAAGCCTACTAATCCTTT
>JABUQX010030156.1:10000-12050 GCA_015478945.1 Trachelipus rathkii
TATATATTATTATTATTAATATTTATATAATACTTTATTATTTAAGATATATAATTATATTTAATTAATGTAAATGTTATATATATAATATTAAATATGATAATTATAAATTTTAAATTTATTTAAATATTATTTAATAATATTTTATATTTATAATATTTTTATTTTATTAATTTTTTATTATATTTTATAATATATTTTATTTAATTTATTTAATTTTTTATTTTATTTTGATTTAATTAATATTAATTAGATTTATATTGATTAAATTAAAGTGATTTTATTATAATTATTTTATTGATATAATTATTTATATTTTTATTATAATATTTATTTATTATATATTTAGTATATTATATTTATTAAAAAAAAATTACTAGACAAAAAAATATTATTCGATAAATGTTATATATTAGAATAAGAATAAATTTTGTATAAATTATTAATACATTATTTTAAAAAATTCATTTGTTATGAATATAACTATTTATTAATAATTTATATATTTATTAATAATTATTATGATTATTTATTAATTTGTTAATTAATATAGATAAATAATTTGTTTTTCGTTTTTTAATTTATTATATTATTCTAATATTTATAAATTCATTTATTTTGTAGATTCTAATTTTTTATTAAATTAATATTTATTTTTATCTTTTTATAGAAAATTATTATTTAAATATATTATATTTTTTTAATTTATTGTATTATTTTTATTTTTATTTTTTACATTATTTTTTTTTAATTATATTAAAATTAAATTTATTATAAATATTATTTAAGATTATATTATTAAATATTATAAATATAGTATACAATAATAATTTATTATTATTTATAATATTAATTTTTAATTTATTATATTATATTTAAATATATAATTTTATTTATTTTAATAATAATTTGATTATAAATATAAAAACTTATTATAGAATAACATTAATTATACTATTAATATTTATTATTATTAAATATAATTAATTTATTATTAATTATTTTGTTATTCAAGATTTTATTCATAATTATTATAATGATTTCAAATATTTTATTATAATTAATTTAATTCTTTCTTAATAATTTAATTATAAATTATATAATTATAATTTTTATTATTATAATAATAAAATAAATTAATATTAGTATTAATTTAACTTATAATATTATAAACAACCATTAATGAAATTACTATTAAAATGATTGAAGGTCGAAACATTAATTTCCAACTGGTTTTTGTTTTTTGTTTTTGTTTTTTTTTTTGATTTTATTTGTATTTTATATAAGTATATTCTGTTTTCTAGTATATTTTGTATTACAATTTAAGGTCGTGTTTTAACATGTGAAATTTGTTAATTATTGCTTTAATTATTGATATATTAATATTAAATATTATTTTAAATAAATTTAATAAGATTTATTCTTCTTCTACAAGAATGGAGTCGTTCCTGAACCTTTTTATTTCTACAATATTACGAATTCTTAATATCTTATAAAGAAATTAAATTTTGCATTTAATAATTAAAAAATTAAATGAAATATAATTAAAATCTTAATTTTTTCTATCACATTGCTCTTGTTCTATATCGTATCTCACTTCCACAGTAGGCGTTCCACAGTAGGCGAGGGAAACAATGATAGAACGAAACAAGCGGGTGTTTAACAAGGATCTACTTTAAATATTACTAGACAGCGGTGACTTCTGTCTATGGGTCAGTACTACTCGCTCCAACCACCATGGGTAACTACATACAATAACTACAATAATTAATAGTTACAATAACAATTAACATGCACGCAAATAAATGTTCAGCAATTTTTACTCTCCGAAATTTTATATCGAAAATTTTGACGTGAGTAGTAAGGTGACACAAACTGACATTCTAGTCTTACCCCATCCTAAAATGGGGTAATACGAGCCATGTCAGTACAGTCATATATTTTTAAATACTCAGGTACCTTCCAGGACTTTTTTTATGCATTTTTCTTATATTTCAAGCACTTTTTAGCTTTTTTCTTATATTTCAAGCACTTTTTAGCCTTTTTTCCT
>JABUQX010030157.1:2500-28325 GCA_015478945.1 Trachelipus rathkii
ATCAGGTTTTTGACGTTTGATACGTCAACGTTAGGGTTTTTAAGGTCGGTGGAGTACCGAATTAAGGTCGTGGAGAAGATAAACGTTTAACCTGAACTCAGAGGTTTAGCCCTTAAAGAGGGGGCGTAGCCCCCAAAGTTGCTTTTTGTTACTTGGAAGGCTTTAAATGATCGGTATATCATTTTTTATGGTTCCAATCGATTTACCGACGTGTTTTATTATTTACCAAAAAATCGACGTTTATAATCGTATACTTTCTACGTGCTTTCTCTCGGTGACCTTTTACATGAAAAAATATAATGGAAAGAAAACATTACTATTATTTTAAATTCCAGTCGATAGTATCGTAAATGTAGTTATAGACACGAGTTCGTGTGTGCGAAGTCAAGCTCGACTAAGATATTAGAGATAACTGTTCACTCGGAGTTAAAATTTGGCAGGTCTCGCCTACGTATCCGAGGGGGTGTCGGCCCGCCCTAACAAATTAAAATGACAACGTAGAGGCTGAAAATTTTGGAAGAAAGGAAAATTCAGAATTCGAGGATAGTCGGGTCGGCAAGTCGAGAGTTGACAGTCAGAAGAAGATCGGCAGTCGCAAAGTCGGAGTCGAGTAGTCGGAGTCGGACCCGTTATTCGGATTCGGAGCCAAGCACCGGTGCTCACTCCGGATGCCAAAATGAGTGCCGAGGTTAGTACAATATTTGTATAATATGTGCATGCTTCCATAATATATGTTATTCAACCCGTAGATCTCGAATATATGGTTATAAGTTCGTAAAAGGGTGTCTGGAGAACCCCCCCCCCCCGTAAGGGGGGATCCCTAGGTAGAAGATGGACGGTATGATAAGAAGTGGAAATAATAGAGTCGGAGTCGGGAGACAGAGAAGGAAGGGTCGGAGTTCGGAGCAGAGAAGGGACGGAGTCGGAGAAGGAGTTGGAGTCAGAGGGAGTTGGAGACGGTACCGGCACCGGTGCTGAGCCGGTGCGCGCGTTGCTGAATTAATAAATATTCGGTTAGTTCCCCATATTGTATCAAAATATATGTTTATAAGGTCGAAGAACTCGAATATGAGGGTTTTAAGTTCGTAAAGGGTGTCTGGGGACCCCCCCCCGGAGGGGTTCCCCAGAAGAAATGCACGGAAGAGCGCAAAAACAGAAGAAGATGGAAAAAGGAAGAGTAAGACAGAGAATGGAAGGACAGAGAGGATGAATTAGAATGACGGACCGAGATGGTGTACCTCACACCCGCATCTGTAGCCGCCGCGGGTGGTGCTGAGTTTAGTAAAACATTAGCTTTAGCAAAAAGACTGACATTTCTATTTCAAAATCTCGTTTTCTTTTTATTAAAGGTACACTAAAATATATTGTTTGCTATTTTTATTTTATAAGTTTCAGTTTTACATTTATTCTTTGTGATTTAATTTTTCAATTTAATTTTTTTATTTGTTTCAAATTTTTATTATTTTTATTTATTGTTTAATTTGTGATTTTTAATGCGATTTTGTTTTTAAAACTTTTTTCTTATTATATTTGTATTAATAATGATTAAATTGTTTTTTTAAACTTTTATTTTTTTTTTATAAGTTTCATTTTACATTTACACTTTGTGCGTTAATTTTTTTTTTATGTATTCTTTTTTTTTAAATTTGTTTTTTAGAAATTATTTTGTTTGGAAAACATTTTTTTTTGTATTTAACAAATCTTTGATTGGGGATGCTGGATCCCCTCCAAGTAGGAAAATGACCGCAGAATGATGAAATAGAAGGATGAAACTTTTTATACATCCTTCTTATAATGGATCTATCGGTACAGCCGATAGAGATAGTAAAAGTAACGCTATCCCCCTATGATGTTGGGGCTGCCTGGCCCCGGTCAGAATACCTTGGAAATGATCATTCAGAAGGCAATGAAATTTGGTACACCTTCTTAAAAGGTGAGAAATCATTCGGTGCAAGCCGAGGTTAACATGACGCTACGCCCATTAGAGGGTGGTGCTGTGCCCCAACTTTGGAAATTGACATAGAATGATGAAACTTGGGGTGACTGTGCCCAACCCTATACACCCTTCATTGATAAGAGTTCACACGCTCCTGTAAGTATTTCCTCAATACGACTCACCTCCTACAGCCAGATCCGGTACCCGGGTAAGTGACACTACGCCCACAGTCTCTCTCGCAAGTGACGCAACACTTTCCCACCAATCAGGTGGTGTTCGTCGTAGCTCGATCTGATATATGCTCACCCCCAGAACGGGCCCTTGCTTCGGCAAGCTGCGTCTCGTGCCTCCAGGGAGACTCCACCGGCGTAGGACGGCGAAACGAGGTAGCGTCGTCGGTCGCGGGGTAGCCCACCTTGTCAATCGACAATGATACAATCTCCTTAGTATCGTATGAGCTAGCGAAAGATTGAACCTTGGTGCGCTCCTCAGCGTTTCGCACTGATCGCGATCACATATACCATTATCGATCCCTTTATAATGTCGATATCCAGCGAGTGCGGCGGATGTAAAGCGGATTCTCAACTGCCAATCCCACGTACGGGTTTAAAATGACGCTTATGTCCAAGACTCCTGTCATATAGTTAGGTGTGGGGCCTGTTCCCCAAACCTTGCAACAAGACATCTCTCCTGGGATCATAGAAATGAAATTTGGTTACACCCTTCTTATAACTATGTTCAGGTGGTGTTCTCACTGCGCGATATGCTGCACAATAAGCCGAAACTCGGTACACTCGCCCTTGTCTAGGACTGCGTATTAAAGAGTCGCCAGCAGCCCCCGGACACCGTCGAACGTGCGCAAGTTTTGTCCAGAACAAGGCACCAGAGACTTACAGACAGAAGGAAAGGATATACGGAGAGAAAGGTAAGCCATGGTGAAGCTAACGCCCCATTATGGCAATTCCGGGCTGATGCCCCAAAAACTTTTGCGGAAAGTTGACAGTAGAAGGGTTGAAATTTGGGGAACAATATACATCTTTTCTCTTATAAGTAACTTCGTTTCAAATACGTTAGTTATCGTGTCGCTACGCCTCACATAAACCTCGCAGAAAGATAACAAAAACGACCCGAAGCGTACAAACCTGAACATAGCCACCAGAGAGCACCAAAGGTGTTTGGGGCCAGGTCCCAAAACTTTCGCCAAGATATTGACATAGAATCGATTGAACAATTTGGGTATACACACTTCTTATATTGTTAATCGCTCACTTGAATAAGAAGAGTAAAACTGACCTAACGCTCTGCTAATATGGGTTGGGCTGATGCCCAAAACTTAGAAACTTGACATAAAGTGATGAAATTGTGTGCGATTATATATTTATAATATTATAATATTATTATTATTATTATGATTTATTATATTATTATTTATTGATTATTATTATCATTAATTATTATTATATTAATAATATTTATTTATTTTATTATTTTATGAAACTTAATATTATTATTATTATTATTATTATTATTATTATTATTATTATTATTATTATTATTATTATTATTATTATTATTATTATTATTATTATTATTATATTTCACAATTAAATAGTTAAATTTCCAAAAATTCCCAAAATTCAACTTACACTCAGTACTATCTCTAATTCTCTTACGCACTTTTTAGCAACACTATTTACACTCGCCGAATACTGTCATCCCAGTACGAAAGGAGAGGTCAATTTTCAGGCAAATTTTTTTAAAGTTGCAGTTTCGATCACCCTCTCAATTCTTCTCCTCCAAACGATTTTTCTAAACGCTCTACATCATCGGCTCTTCATCCTGGTACAATGAGAGTCAAATTTCCAAAGAAAACCATAAGTACAGTTTGTGATCAGTACTCTTTTTCTTCTCCAAATGCTTTTTCTAAACATTCTACATCTTCGGTACATTCTGTAAAAGGAAAGTCAAATTTCCAAAGAAAACCAAAGTACAGTTAGTGATCAGTTCCCGTTTTCTTCGTCTGATCCAATTTCTGACTCACCTGAGCCACTGTTACTACCTCACAATGCTTCATTACGTTCCAATTCGTATTTTTCCACAGATACGAAGTGCAATATTCACGGAATGTACTCAAATAACATTTCCAAAGTTCCAAACGTTGAGGATAGAATGATAATTAAGTTTATCGATTACATGTCTACTCTTCTTCAGTGTCGAGAATTTACCTTATTCTAGTATATCCTTCCTATCAAAGTTGAGTCTGGTCATATATTTTTATTTTATAAATTTAATTTTACTTTTATAATTGGTGATTTTTTTTTTTTTTTTTTTTTTTTTTTTTTTTTTTTTTATTTTATTTTTTTTATTTTTTTTAAAAAAAAAAATTTTAATTTTAAATTTTTATTTTTTCAAATTTTTATTTTGTTTTATTTTTTTAATTTATTTTATTTGCTTAAAACATTTTGTTTTTACTAATTTTTTTTTATTTTTTTCATGTTTATAACGTAAAAAATTTGAAATTTTACACACCCTAAAGCAGTAAATCAATAAATCAGTAAATCCCTACCCCTCCCACCCATCCCTGATCTATTGATCTATTGATCTATTGATTCAAGTCCCATTTCGAGTATCATTTTGGGTAAACATAACATAAAAAAAGTTCTTTATATACTAGGACCAACGAATATATGTTAACGTAAACAAAGTATTCACATTAATAAACGCTAACATAGTAGCATTACCAGAACCAAGATTATAATGTACAACACACCAAACATACCTACATACGAATAAACAGCTAACATTAACAAAGTTCCATACTTAACAAAGGTAAAATGACTAACATAGCATCCAAAACGTAGCCTATTAACACTTTGTCAACCATATCTCTAACATAGCAATGTTAATTTTACATTAACATGGTAATATGTCTAACAAAAAAATTTATCATAACCTACCTAATTATCATACTAACCAACGAAAATATGCTACGTAACAAAGGTTTTTTACATTAACTTAGTCAATATTTACAAAAATTATCATAACCTTGCCTAACTATCAACTATCATAATGCCCCAACGAATAATTGCAAACATAACACAAGTTTTACCCTCACTAAGGACATAACATAAAAAAATTAAGATTCTTGATAGAATTCATAGTAAAGGTATAATAGTTTACTGTTAAACCTAAAACAGTCAAACTCATAATTCAGTAAATTCAAGAAACAACCCAGTTCCACCCAACCCAACCCAACCACCCAACCACCTCACCAAACACCCTCCCCTCCTCCGATGATATCTTTGTTTCCATCCCCCTTAACACCAACCCAACCCAACCCACCACCCACAGCACACCACCTCTGCACCCGGGATCCAGAGCCGACCCACCACCCATAAACCCACCACGAAACACCACCGCGGACCCACCACCACGCAGAGACCCCCACCCGACACTCCACCCCAACACACGGCCCCCACCCCCACCCACCCCAAAACCCACCATCACCCACCATCCACCCACACCCGAGCCCCGCCCGCCCCACCCACCCCGCCCCACCCAGCCCGCCCACCCCGACCCCAGCACAAACCGCCACAAACAAACACCGCTCACCCGCCCGCAGACATGACAGCCTTCCCACACCCACACACCACCCCAACACCATCCCTCGGCCACCGGCGCGCGGACCCCAACCCACACACACAGCATAGCGCACCTACCCACCGCCACCAAACACGGTGGGGGGCACAACCACACACCAACACAACGCAAGACTCCCAGACCCACCAACCCGACAGATAATGCATACCCGCCCACTACCGGGGCACCGCCCTGAAAAAAATCAAAAATAAAAGAAAGAAGAAGGAAGAAGAAGGAGGCAATCCATAAGAACCACCACCACAGACCCAACACTCAACGACCAGGCACCCAGAACCACCCCGCAACCAAACCCACACGCCACAACCCCCCGCCACCTCACCAACCATACCACACAACAACAACAACACCAAACCAACCCAAAAACACGAATACACCAACCCCAAACACCCCAGGAAGACAAGGCTAGAGAGGAAGGCACTGCAGCAACAACACAGCGACGGACACACAAATACTCACAACCCACCACAGAACCCAAAACAATCATAATACACAACTCCCAAAACAACCACCCACCCACAACAAACACGCACCCCCCAACACACAACCAAACCACCAACACAACCAACCCCCACCTCACGCCCAACACACCGCACACACATCCGCAACCAAAACGTAACCCACGCGAAAGCCCACCCCAGAGCGACAGACCGACACACGCACCAACCAGACCGAAGAGACAGCCACCTCACAGCCGCGGCCGCCGCCACACAACAGAACCACCAACCACCACCAAAACGCCCCGGCCCAGCAACGCCCCCAACGCACCCCCGCCGCACAAAAACACAAGACCAGCACACAGCAGCAAAACACACACCACGCACGACAGCCAACACCACACACAACAACAACACAAAGCAACCCACCCCAACCCCAAACAAAAACAATCACCCCCCACCACAACCCACAGAACCACACGCCGTCATAAACTACCCCAGATAAAGCACCGTGGTGGAAGCGCAAAATCCCAGAACAACCACACACACCACCACACCACACCACAAAAAGAAAACTTCCAGCAAGAGAATAAGACCACCCAGGCACCGACCCACCCAACCCCCAACACAAAAAAAACAACCAAAAAAACCCAAAAACACTCACGCCAAAGACCTCCAAGATACCAACAGCCAACCCCACCCGACAACAACACGCGAACGCACCTCCACCACCCAAATAAGCCAAAAACCGAGCCACCAGACACCACACGCCAAAAACCAAAAGAAAACCCAACAACACCAAAACGCAGAAACAAACAAACAAAAAACCAAAAAACAAAAAAACACAAAAAACCCACACAACAAAAAAAAAGCAACAACAAAAAAACCAGAAGACCGAAGGAACAAAAAAAAAAACAAAACCAACGAAATAACACCAACACCAACACCAACAAAAACACCAACAAAAAAAAAGAACCAACTGGTACAAAAAATGTAAAAAAACAACCAAAAACCGGGGAACAATCTAACAAGGGCGTAAAGAACAAAGAAGATGAAAAACGAAAACAAAACAAAAGCAAGAAAAAGAAAAACAAAAAACAATAAAAACACAAACAAAAAAGGAAACAACAAATAAACAAAAAAAAAAAAACAACAAAATAACAAAAAAAAAAACAAACATAAAAAAAAACACAAAAAAAAAAAATAAAAATAAAAAAACACAACAGCAAAAAAAATTTAAACATAAAAAAAGAAATAATCAGGAGAAAAAAATAGTCAAACCGAATAGACTTAAATAAAAAAGAAAGAAAAAAAAACGCAACAAAACAAAGATACAAAAACATTTAAAAAAAAAAAAATAAGCAACAAAACACACAACAAAAAAACAACAAGCAAGGTATCCTCAACCCACCAAAACCCAAAAAACAACACAAAAAAACACAACATAAAAAACAAATTCTTTACAAAAACAAAAACCATAAAAACAAAACACAGCACACACCCAACCAAAACCGGAAATAAACACAACCAAACACACTGAAAACCACACAATAAAACACACCAAAACAGCCCAAACAACAAGCACACCATAACAAACAAAAACCACAAACCAAACAAGCGACAAACATAAACGAGAAAACAAACAAAGAGAAACAACAAACAGGAGATTCCGCAGTTCGCACCAAAACAACAAAGAAGCCAAAAGACTGCAACGAAGGATCCCAAGCCAAGATCGCCAGCGAACAAATAGCACCAGAGCCGGCGCTTGACCGACAAAGACAAAAACCTAACAACAACACACACACAAAAACAGGCCAACAAACAAAGCAGAACACACCAAATTAACTTCTACCAAACTGGTCCAGACAATCAAATTCATCATAAAAATCAAAGTTTAATACGAAAAACACAAATAAAAACAGAGCAAACAAACGAAGAAAAACCCATCTTCCACCAGCCCGGTATGTGTTTTAAATAGAAAATATTTGACCACCAGCTACTTCTCCCACACCTCCAGGTTATGACCTATAAAATGCGTGGTGATGTCGCAGGTCAATTTCGATCACTGGCTTGAAATTTGTAAAACAATTTATTAAAACTTTTCCTCGAAAAGGTTATGGATCCACTCAGAAATTTGGTTAGGAGATAGGTCATATTTTATACCATTGTTATGTAAGTCGATAACGGACGATAGAGAGAGCGGTGCCGAGTGGTTCTGCCAACAGTATAAAGGGATTTCGATTCTAGCATGAGTTTAATTTTTACGTTGAACATTTTATGCCAAATAAAATTTCGTCACTAAAGAACAAAATCTCTCTGTTCATTGAGCCCTCAAACTGACTTTTTTTCTGATTCCTCAAGATACTCGATTTCTGTTAACGCAAGCTTCCACTTATCAGAAATCGTTATTAAACGTCAACTAAATATTGCATTAGTTTGCCATTACGTTCTCAGCGTTCTAATTCGCAGCTTTTTAATCATTCCACATGCTTTATACTCGTAAATTGATGTGATGGATTTGCTTTGTTTTCAATATTAAAAGTACCAAATCATCCTTATATATTAATCATTATTTCAACTGTTTAAATAATTTCTCTTATTAATTGATGTTGATTTAATATCTTAGTTAAATATGGTTTTATTTATTTAGTTTTGGAGCATTTATTATAGGCCAATTTATTACTTTATAGTATTCAAACATATTTTAAAGTAATATAAATTGTGTTTTACTAAAATTTTTATATGGACTGTCTTCTGATTTGGATGAGGTCATTGTCACAGAATTTTTTTTGAACTATTTTTAAAAAACCATATAAACTTAGTAAAAAAAAGAAGATTATCCGTGCCGCTTTCTACCTTTTCAAGGAATTCGCTCCCCAGGACAGCTCGAGAGATCTCTAGTTTCAAAATACCCTAAAGCTTTATAATCAGGTTTAGACCTTATGATGGCTCTCTTTTTTAGTAATACCCACGAGGTAAATCTAACAAGTAATCCCACAAACCGACAACCCCCCCAGACTCAGGCCTACCCTTCCCCGAACATCCCATCAAAAAGTATGTCTGTATTGTGACTCTATTGATTCTATTCGATTTCAAACTTCATTGACTGATTTAATTGTGCTTAATTCTTAAACAGGTTTCCACATTACAACCCCCTAATAATTTATATCTACCTTAAATCTCTTTTGTTATGTACTTCTCACTTTCATCTATGGTGCTATTTAGTGTTTGAATCAAATATATTTCGGAATTCCATTGTTAATATCATTATCTAAAAGTCAACTTTATTACTCTCCTTTCTTTTTTGACATGTTTTTGCCCGACCCAGTTAGAATAAGAAAATTAAACCAAAATCTGACAGGTGCAATAAGAAGATGGGTAATTTCCCTATAATACAATATAACTTCGCCCAACTTAAGAGGGTGCAAGAAGAATCTGTGGGTTTTTAAATTTCTGGAGGAATCAGTTATAGGAACAAATAGATGAGAAATACATCTTACAATTAGCTTGAATGGAACATTGACATCCGCATGTTATCCTTTTTTTTATTCCCGCATTCCGCATTTGCGGAAATCCGCCAGCTTAAAATTTGACATCCGCATCCGCATCCGCCATCCTCACTTAACGGCACATCCGCCTCCGGCATTCCGCATTCGCATCCGCATCCGCATCCTCTTTGAAAAATAGGATGTTGCGGATGTTTTCTACATTGATTAAATTATATGAAAATAAATATTATTTGTCATCTTTATCAGTAGGAGGTTAGGTTATAATTTGTAATTTTGAATTTCGATTTCTGTATATATAAGTATATGATATATTATATATATATATATTATTATATATATTAATATATATATATATATATATATATATATATATGATATATATTATATATATATATATATATATATATAATATAATCTAATAGACCCGTGTACGTGGAAGCAAGAATAAGCGGAAGAGAGTGAGAGGAGGGCAAAGGAGTGAAGGGGCTAGAAGATAGGCAAAGGACTGATGGTGATATGAAGGAAGCAGAAGAGAAGATTTTTACTATTGGCTAAGAACCGTATAGAGGAACGAAGATAGTAGGTATTTGTATAATGACAGGACAAATAATGGAAGAAACAATTGGTAATAGCCCGGAAGATGAAAAACCAAAAGTGTGGATAGTAGTACTTTTGATGAGTGTTTGAATATGGATATGCTAAAGTTCGGAAGAGGAAGGGTGAGAGAGAGGGAGGACGAGAGAAACGTTGGAGGATAAAGAGTAATAAAAGTAAAAGTAGGAATTTGAGGAGAATAATAATAATTTTCTATCCGTCCATTGAGGCTATAGAGGATGCCTTAGTTTAATTCAAAAGTGTATCTTTAAATAATCGTTTTTAAATGTTATTGGTAAGAATTTCTGAAATTCCATTCCGTATACGCTGAATTAACCATTATGGTACCCTAGGAAGAACAACTGGATAATGAAAGGGTAACTACCAATAAAAGGTCTTGGAGAGTTAAAGAACTATGACTAAGAGTCATTTTGAAACCCAGTTGGATAAACTTAACTATTTCATACGTTGACTTGGTCGAAATTGGAACAACTGGAGACTTGTTTAAGGAGCGAAGGGGCACCACCTGGAGATATTGGTCTAGTATTTATCAAGTATGCTTACCTGACAAAAAACAGACCATCAAAAAAGTAATGCGAACGTAGTTCTCCGAAGCGTACTGAAAAGTCACTCTGTATAATTGTATATAAAACCACTCTTGTTAGCACTTCCATATGATAAGTATTTACTGCCTCTTCTAACTATGTGTAATGCGTTAAAAGGCGAGTGAAAAAATATGTATTTAGCCTACAACCTGCCCTGCATTTAAAAGCATTATTTTTATTTTATACCTATGACCTACTGCTATATACCACTATAGGTCAAAAGCCCAGCTGTTGCTATGGTATCATAATAAATAATCAGTAACCGATTAAGTTCTGCGAAGTAAATATAAATAACCAACCTATTTTTTTAATTTTAATAACCCTGTATGTAATAATGATGATAAAAGACTAGTAATGCTTTTAAAATTTAAATATTTTTATACATTTAAATTTATACATTTTAAATTTTTCAATTTTTGAATATAAAATGAAACTTGAAATAAAAATAAAACTTGACACCAGTAATTGTCTGTCGTTGTGGATTCCAAATAAATAAGAATCTGTAAATGTCTTTTTATTTTTTTTTTCTTATCCACGTATATGTGTGAGATAGCTCCCTATTTTAACTTTTAATTTTTTTTTATACATGTTGATAGCTTTTTATATATAAATTTTGGTTCCCAACGTAGGGCCAGCTTCAGTGTGGTTTTAAAAACCTTCAATGTAAAGGGTTAGCGAAATTTGAAAGGAATACTAAATTTTTTTTTGTAACATTTCTATAATTAACTTTTAATAAATGCCCACTTCAATATGGTTTTAAAATATCTTCGATCGAGGGGGAGATTGAAGGTAAAGAGAATTATAATTCCACCTCTTTCGCCCAATTTCATTCAATCCCCAAATTTTATCGCTGAAAAACCGTATTTTTCGCTCATTCTGTTCTCAATTGACACAAAAGTGCGACGTTCTTTCTCGATTGAAAACGAACTCCAAAATATTTATTTTCCTTTTATTGTTTATTGAAGGCACCTCAAAACATTTTTTTGGGGGTAATACCTAAGCATACTTTTTAATTTTCATGCAGCTTTAACCTGCTTTGCTCCTGAGGCTTGGATATCTTTTATATAATAAATAGATATATGTACTAAACATATACATATGTTTATCACTTCTCCCCTTCAGAATAATAGAAAATTCAAGAGGTTAATTTTAGATAGTAGAGGTTAAATCAAAGGGACATTAAGTGCCTCGTGCTTAATAATGATAAATTTGATGAGGTTCAATTTATTCTAGTTATTTTTTTTTTCGACGGTTAGAGGATGTAAATTTATCAAAACTGATTTGAATGAACGCCGTTTGTAAAAATACAAAACAATCGAATACTTGCATAGTTTTTTGCATACATTCCATGTATAGATAATTATAGTGAATGAACACTAAGGAATATGCAAATTATATTTGCACATTAAAACAAAATTAGTTAATAATAGTTCTGCTTTGTAAAAAGCAGAATATAATGTACACGAAAATGATATACTATTAGTATATATAGGATGAGAAAGCAAATTTTTCATACTTGAAGTCAGGCATGTAAAGTAACCAAGAATAGCAATACAAAACGTACCTATTCACTTACTTTTCATTAATATCTCTAACATAATCAATGTTAATTTTACATTAACAATAGTAATATTTAATCAAAGGATTTAAGCGTATCCTAAACCTAAACTATTGGTAATGAACTAAGAATAAATGCCACAGACAAACTCCACGACACACCAAACACGTAATATTGTTTAACCGTAACAATGTTTTTGCATAATTACAGCCAACATAGCAACACCTGAACTAAGAATATAATATACAACGACAAAAATTAACTTACCTTCAAACACGATAAACTGTTTACATAGCAAAGTTTCCATACTTTAATCAATCAGTAAACAGTGACATTTACATGCACAAACGTAAGCCTAATTTACACTTTTTCAAGGCGTATTCTGTAACATATCAATGCTAATTTTACATTAACATGGTTAATATTTAGCAAACAATTTATCATACCCTGTCTAATTATCATATCTACTACGAATAAATGCTAACGTACCAAAGTTTTTTTTTACATTAACATTAGTAATATTTAGCAAACAAATCATTTTAAGACAGAGCACAACACTTTCTACCACGTTCAAATCTAAAAACGAATATGACGATAAAATAAGTCTCGAGAGAAAAGATAAGGCAATATTACTGGAACAAACACAAGTTTAAGAGATAAGGGATATTTCAACCAATCACGGAAAGGTATAGGATATTTCAGCCAATCACAGAATAGGGTAAATATAGATAACGGATATGTCCAAAATGGAAATAGCATCCAAAGTCTTACACTATATATATATATATATATATATATATATATATATATATATATATATATATATATATATATATATATATATATATATATATATATATTATATATATATATATATATATATATATATATATATATATATAGCTTAAACATATACATAGGATACGCCCCCCCATATGTAAAATAAAAGAAACCCAAAATAGCATACATAATAAAGTATCTAAAGGAATACATCTTCCACCGAGAGATACCCCAGGGTTTCACCCCTTGCTAGATGAATGAATCCCTCATGGGGTAGCACCCCGAAGGGGTGTGTAAGCAGGCATTACCCCTCCGAAGGAGGGATAAGGCCTCAGCCCTTCGGGCTGAGGCATCAATGCCTGCTTACACACCCCTTCGGGGTGCTTACCCATGAGGGATTCATTCATCTAGCAAGGGGTGAAACCCTGGGGTATCTCTCGGTGGAAGATGTATTCCTTTAGATACTTTATTATGTATGCTATTTTGGGTTTCTTTTATTTTACATGGGGGGCGTATCCTATGTATATGTTTAAGCTATATATATATATATATATATATATATATATATATATATATATATATATATATATATATATATATATATATATATATATATAGTGTAAGACTTTGGATGCTATTTCCATTTTGGACATATCCGTTATCTATATTTACCCTATTCTGTGATTGGCTGAAATATCCTATACCTTTCCGTGATTGGTTGAAATATCCCTTATCTCTTAAACTTGTGTTTGTTCCATATATTGCCCTTATCTTTTCTCTCGCAGACTATTTTATTCGTCCAATATTCGTTTAGATTGAGTGGTGAAGTTGTGCTCTGTCTAAAATGATTTGTTTTGCTATAATATTACTATGTTAATGGCGAAAACACTTTGTACGTTAGCATTTTATTCGGTTAGTCAGTAATGATTAATTAGAAGGGTTTATGATAAATTTTTGGCTAAATATTACCATGTTAATGTAAAATTAGCATTGATATTTACAGATACGCTTGAAAAAGTGTAAATAGGTTTAGTTTTGTATGTAATGTTAGCTGTTTACTGTTTGTTAAGTATGAAACTTTCTAATGTAAACAGTTTATTCGTGTTTATAGGTATGTTATTTTTGTCGTTGTATATTATATTCTTAGTTCAGGTGTTGCTATGTTGGCTTTATTAATGTAAAAACATTGTTACGTTTACATATATATAAATTCGTGTTTTCTATGTGTGTGTGTGTGTGTGTGTGTTCCTGTGTGTTTGTATGTGCTTATTATTACAATAGTTAGGTTAGGATACGTTTAATCTTTAGCTAAATTATTACTATGTTAATTGTAAAAATTACATTGAGATTATGTTAAGACATGGATGAAAAAGTGTGAATAGGTTACGTTTTTGTAATGCTATTTTGGTTACTTTAATGCTGTTAAGTATGGAAATCTTAATGTTAGCTGTTAATTCGTGCTTAAAGTATGTTTAGGTTTGTCGTTGTACATTATATTTTTAGTTTTAGGTGATGCTATGTTAACTTTAATTAATGTGAAAACATTTGTTACGTTGCCCGAGATATTCCTCTGTGTTTGTGGTTTGTTGTGTGTGTGTGTGTGTATGTGTGTGTGTATGTGTGTGTGTATGTGTGTGTGCGTGTGTGATTTATTCTTAGTTCATTACAATCGTTAGGTTAGGAATACGATAAATCTTTGTTTAATATATTACTATGATAATGTAAATTTAACATCGATATGTAGTTATTGCATGAAAAAGTGTAAATATGTTACGTTTTTGTATGTTATGTTAGTTACTATACTTACGGCTGTTAAGTATGGAAATTTTGTTAATGTAGCTGTTTTATATATATATATATATATATATATATATATTATATATATATATATATATTATATATATATATATATAACTATATATATATATATATATATATAATATATATATAAATATATATATATATATAAGGTCTACCACCATGTCTCTTAAGTGTTACAAATTAAAATATATTTATTTAAGTCTAAGTTTTTTTAAAAAAGTTTTAGAAAAAGGGTAATGTGAAATACAAATGTATATGATTGAACAGGAAAATAGGGAGTGACATATATTTTTATTAATAGTAAGTATGGTAAAGCAGTAAAACAGTGAAACATGAGGTGGGTGGGGGTGGGGGATGGGGCCCCTTGGAGGCTGTTTGCTCTACTGCTTTACTGCTTTAGGGTCCATAAAAAGCATGTTTTTCATGAAAATTTTTAACATCTTTTTCCTAGAAACATGTTTTTTAAAAATATTTTTTTCAATAAACAAAAAATGGTTTTTTCATCAAAAGAATGTTTTTCAAAAAACATTTGTATTTATAGCACATGAAAAATATAAATCCATCCTTCGACATGAAAATTTAACTTTAACTTTAGCTTTATCTCCAACTTTTAGTTTAACTCTAACTTTAACTTTAACTTTAACTTTAACTCTAATTTTGGTAATGAAACAGCTTTTCTATAAGTAAAATACCTCAGTTTGAAAT
Organism: Trachelipus rathkii; assembly: GCA_015478945.1. Taxonomy (NCBI): domain Eukaryota; kingdom Metazoa; phylum Arthropoda; class Malacostraca; order Isopoda; family Trachelipodidae; genus Trachelipus; species Trachelipus rathkii. Next base: position 18,103 of record JABUQX010030157.1, read on the forward strand.
AAAAATGTAAGACTATGTGTATACGACCTCTAACACACATACACATCATACACACAGTACACATATATCACATGCATACACATACATATACACACATCTTTATATAGGGGACTTGATATAGCATACATTAAACAAGTCGAGTGCAAGTTTTTACTTGAATATCTCAGTTGTACAACATATGTATACCATTGTGTATGACTAAGAGAGTACCATTTAAGTTCTCTGTGTTAAGTTTCATATATATTTGTACAACATAGGGCTGTTGCTACATATATTTATGCAACATGGGGCTGTTGCTACATATATTTATGCAACATGGGGCTGTTGACAGAGCGTAAGTCTATGTATTATTAACTTATATCCTTTTAAAATTTCATTTAAAAGGGTAAAAACCACATTTTGGGGTTCGGCTCCCATCTCAATTGGTGTCCCTAGACACCTTTGAGTGTATTGAAACTATGTTGTTCATATTCTACATCACTGAAGACATATATAAACACACTAATATTATGGTGATAAGCACATATTTACTAACTCGGCACCGCACCGACCCTGCACCGGTACCGATACCGATAGCTCCAATGACTCATTTGTTCTATCTTACGAAACTTCTATTTCCTTCCTTCATCTTTTCTCTGTCCCTGTACTCATGTAATTTTTCTTCCTTTCTTTTTTTTTCCAGCTGAGGACCCACTCAAGGAGCCCTCGAACTCATTTTGGAGGTTACGAAACCCCAAAATTCGGATTCTATGTCCTTTGAAACATATATTAAACCACACCTCAATTGACTCATATGCAACTTGCGCAGAATTTTCAAGTCTGACCTCCGCATCACAAACTTCCGGCTCCGGCTCATGTGCTCCGTCATATGAGACTTCTTCTTCTTCTTCTTCTTCTTCTTTCTCCTTCTCCTCCTTCTCCTTCTCCTTCTCCTTCTTCTTCTTTTTCTTCTTTTTTTTCTTCTTCTTCTTCTTCTTCTTCTTCTTCTTCTTCTTCTTCTTCTTCTTCTTCTTTTTCATCTTATTTCCTCCTTCTTCTTTTTTTCCAGTAACAAAGATGAATCATCAAAGCTGAGGCATCAAAGTTGAGGCATCAAAGTTGAGGCATCAAAATTGAGGCATCAAAATATTCGAGTTGTGTGTGTGTGTGTGTGTGTAAGTGTTATGGGTGAGTGTAAAGTGTCTATGGGTGAGTGGTAAGTGTCTATGTGGGGTGTAAGGTGTCTATGGTGTGTGTATGTGTGTATAAGTGTGCGTGTGTGTATGTATAGGTGTAGGTGTGGAGCTAGGGTGGGTGTATGTATCAATGGCGGGGTGTTTGTGTGTATATAGTATGCCTAGCGGTTGGCTCCGTATCCGTGTGTTTGTGTGTGTGTGTAGGTGTAGGTGTGAGGTTAGGACAGTTAATACATGAACTCAATGTTAGGGCAGGTACCTAGAACATGCCATCCTGCACTTCAACAACCCTAATCGGTAGCGCCGTTTGAAGAGAGTATCTTAACCAGAAAGCTTTAAAAACCAATATATATATATATATATATATATATATAATATATATATATATATATATATATATATATATATTATATATATATATATATATATATATATATATATATATATGAGCACCGCAGCACCGGTGCAAAAGACCTTAAGGAAAGCTTTGATGCACTCGGTAATGCCTAAAATCAACTCGGCATACCTCGAAACATAGGGATAGACACCAAGTTCAACTCTCTACCTCGAAAAATAACAAAGTTGAATACTCGCACTAGAAAAGGGGGTAGAGGTACTAACTTTAGAAGGAAGGACCAATCCTAAACAACTTGGTAATAGCGGCAATCGACTCGGCATAACTCAAAACATAGGGGTAGATACTAATATCAGGTGTATTCTATGATGTAGGTCACGCTTGCTAGAAGTGCTAGAAAAGGGATTGGGTAGTAACTCGTAGAAGGAAGCATCCTAACACTTTCTAATATACACCAATCGACTCCACGTACCTTATAACATTAGGGTTTAGGCACTAAATATTGGCGTGTAATTCTAGGTGTGACATGTCGTGCTAGAAGCTAGAACCAGCTAGGCCAACTGAAACCCCTCAAAAATGAGTCTGCACCATTGAAAACATATATGTAGACACATCATTTGTTCCTAATATGTTGTTGGAGCCAGAATTCCATTCTGGGCACCGCAATCACCAGCTCAGCCCAGCCATATGGTTCGCCATTTATTTTTAACATAACATTCTATTTCATTTATTCTCCTCTATACACTCACCAATTTCAGTTTTCTTAGTTATTTTTAGGTTTTGGGGGGGCGGGGACCCACCCCCTTAGTACGTAGCGGCTGAAACATGTGAATGCACAATGTTGCAAACAGATAAAGAAGGCAACCAAGTTTGATGAGGATACGATGTTCTCTAACACTCTTTTGCTGAAGATGTTGACATTGGTGTCAATTTTCTTACCCCATAATGTACCCCGGCTTGCGGCCGCTGGGGACTCGGCATTACGGGAAAGTAACTAACGGGAATCTCAATTTTTGGGACATTTCCTACACTGTTTGACACCCTTCATGATAGGTTTTTGAACGAAGGGTACGCCATCTACAAAACGCAACATGTTGGATTACGTTCTAACCGCACCGGCTGAAAACGCCGCGCTTGGCTATACGCGCAATCGACTCGGCATACCTCAAAACATACTAAACTATTTAAAACTCGGCAAACTCGGTTTCGTAACTCCAGAAACAAAAATGTTGTACAGGCGTATTTAGAAAAGGGGGGTAGGGTAATACTATAATACTAACTCTTGTTAGGAATGAATCGATTACGTCGTAAACCAACAGGAATCGATTCAGCAGTGTCGATTATGTATTAATCGATAAACACAATATCGGGTATATTCCGTCACATACGATATATCGTACTAGAAGGGTTAGAAAGAGGAGTGGGGTACTAACTCGTAGAAGGTACCAACCTAAAACATTCTAATATACACCAATCGAATCCTCATACCTTATAACATAGGGATAGACACCAATATTAGCCGTATTCTATGACGAAGGATATTTCATGCTAGAAAATGCTAGAAAAGGGTGGTGGGGTAATAACTCGTAGAAGGAAGCATCCTAGCACATTCTAATATACACCAATCGATTCCCCGTACCTTATAACCTAGGAATAGATACCAATATTAGCCGTATTCTATGACGTAGGATATGTCAAGCTAGAAAAGGCTAGAAAAGGAGGGCGGGGTGCTAACTCATACAAGGAAGCATCCTAGCACCTTCTAATACACACCAATCGACTCTCCGTACCTTATAACATAGGAATAGATACTAATATCGGGTGTATTCTAGAATATAGGTCGGCCCGTGCTAGAAGCTAGAATATATAGAATATAGAATATAGAAGCAGGTGACCTTTTTTCGGTTGGCGGTTCCCTTTGAAGTGACGAAGCAGCTGACCTTTGCGGTCACTTTTGCGGTCACTTTGCGGTCACTTTTGCGGTTAAAAACCATCCCAAAATCTGACTATACAACTATATATATATATATATTATATATATATATATATATATATTATATATCTATATATAATATCTATATATATATATATATTATATATATATATATATATATATTATAATATATATATATATATATATTATATATATATATTATATATATATATAATATATATATATATCATGCAGGGCCGTAGTCAGAATTTTTTTCGGGGTATATATATATATATATATATATATATATATATATATATATATATATATATATATATATATATATATATATATATATATTTATTATATATATATATATATATTATATATATATATATATATATAATCTTACTTGAATAAAGTAGAAATTGCCCGAAAGTTATTTAAAATCAAATTTCTAGAATTATTTCTCTTAAAACCTATTATTGCAAACTTACTTTGTCTTAGATGTAACTTAAATGCATTTTTTTTAACCCTTTTTTTAAAAAGCCAAAAATTTTGCTGATTTTGTTCATTTGTCAATTTTTTTAAACTAAATATTTTCTTTGCTTTTACGCTTTTGAAAAGTTTTAAATCTATTAAGTTATTAAGCCTTTGTTTTTGTTTATCCTTAGGTATACGAACGAACCCTTTTCATCATGGTATCTAAATTGCAAGATCTTTGTTCAGTAAAATTTGTTGTCCAGTTCTGCATGCAACCTGAAGTGAAAGCAATACTAATTCAAGAAAGATCAGATTTTAACGGTATGGAAAAGCTTACACGTGAATATTTAAATTTAAGTCCGGTTCTACAAGTAAAATTTTTCGATGCATCAAAAAATTTGCCGTATTTATTAAGGGAAAATATTCCAAAATGCTTAATCAATTTAATTTTAATCCAAATTATACAGTTTAAACTTTATTGCAGTGAGTTTTTCTCTTTGGATGATTCCAATTGTATTAACGTGATGAGAAGTTGTTTCTTTAATAGTAGAGGATCACTTAATAAAAAACTAGCAGCAGTAGAATTAGTAAAGGACGAAAGTTTACCAACTACGAAACGGCTGGAAATTGCATGTCATTTTTCTTTAACAAGATATATTCGATTGTTGTGGGAAAAGTTGACTGAAATTGAACAATTTCGATGGCGTAGAGAAGTAATTAACATTCGCGAAGAATTGCCGGTCAGATGTCATAGATTAGCATTTCATTCTTATCTCTTTAGGAAATCATTTCAATTTTTAGATAAAGATGAAAGTGCAATTGAAAATGATGATTTTTTAGATACTTTCATTCGTTCCTATAATTGTAGGGTTGCAGAGACCTGTAAATATAGCTTTGCCAAGCTTAGCCCATCAAATAAAGACAAAGCAGTACAGTGGTTAGCAGAAAATATTCAGTTTTATCTGAGTCGCATTATAGCTTCTTCAGATTGCATATTTATTTATGAGGACTGTGACTTCTTAGAGATTCTTGAATTTTTACTATTTGAATTAAGTATTAAACAACTCGAGAAGATATTCCTACCAAGTCTTTACGTATCTCTTCTTCGGGCACTCTTGGTATGGCCGTGCCAATATTTATTTTTAAAAGTGGCAAAGATATTCTGGGAAAATATAAATCAGTTTGACTTTAATAATTTACTTGTCGCAATTATTAATTCGATGGAAGAGCCTGAGTATGGTATTAAATTTGATTACGGACTCCTGTTTTGCAGATTTTGGAATATGGGTTCGTCTGATTATAAAATGTATATTTTATCTTTGGAGTTACGAGAAACTCCATATGAACCATTGTGTTGTGGTCCAAATTGTTCTTTAATAACAAATATTTCTTTTTTGAACAAGTTTAACAATGACGATAAATTTAGTCTAATAAAATTGATTTTGAAAGATGCCTCATCAGATTTAAAACAGAAAATTATTGACAACTATAGAGATAACACTTGCAGATACTTATTAAGCTTTGGAAAATTTGAATTAGTCGATCTATTTGTCGATTTCTGTGTACCAAATGGAAACGTTGCTGAATTTAAAAGAAATCTACCGGAAAAATCTCATGATTGTGTTCTTTCTTGATCAATTTAAGAAGAATGGTAATATGAGCATCTCTGAAATGGGCATTGTTGGTTTTCTGGTCATTAAATTAAATTTACTTTTAAAATAAATTTTCACACTTGGGAAGAGTTTTATTTTCCTATTACTGTTATTTAATCATTCGTTAGTGCGACTTTAATTATTAAATATGTTTGCAGAGTATTTAATTTTTAGTGATTCAAATATTCGTATTCATAGAATCAGTTTTACTTTTAAAACTTTCAATTTACAGTATTTTTTAAAATTTTGCATTAATCTATTATTTCTACCTTTTGGGTATATATTTATTTATTTATTTATTTAATTATTTATTTTTTTATTTATTTATTTCCTTATTTTTGTATATAAGTAAATAATAGCCTCAATTTAATCCGTTCCAATTGCTGCTATAAATTATAGACACCTTAATGTTGAATTTTGTATTTGATCATTCTTATGAAGGAATATAATAGGTTGTGTATATTTATTTTATTGGGATTCATTTTCAAAAATAAATGAATTTAATTTATTTCATTTAAAATATTAAGCCTAGTACGGATTCAACTGATTTTCCTACAAACACAAACGGTGTAAGGTTTGGATTTTCCAGAATGTTTGATCACTCTTATGATCGTATAACTTTGCTAAAATATAATATACTGGAAACCCAGCACATAAAATAACGTATGATCTTCCATTCTGAACATGCTCTTGTTGGGTTTGAATCTAATCTACCCTTTCATTTTGGGTACTAAATATATTAAGAAAGTTAGTAGAACACATTTAACTATGAATAAAAAAAAAAACTAAAAACCTTGATTCGTTTTTCTTTTCAATTATAGCAGTAGCTATGAAAAGCATTAAATGCTTTGTCATAGCATCTTTAAGTTTAAAAGTCATTTTTTAACTATGAAAACTTTTGATCTGAGCAACGGTTCCAAAACATTTTCGTGAGAGACATTTTGAACAAAGATCCCCAAAAAATAAAATAAAATAAAAAACTCAACCAAAAGCAATAAGCTTCAATTTAATTTATTCCTAAGTAATATTTATCTAAAAGTATACAAATATCATCTCGAAAGTATATTAAATATTTTAATGAACATTTATCTAATATCTAATGTAAGGTTGATATACGTTTATAAGAGAAATAATGAAGTTTGAGATAATGTTAATTTTAGTTATAGATCTCCAATATTTTCGATATCCTGTCAATTTCTATGAATGAGACCCCCTATGAAGAGCAAGCAACTGGGTTGGCGTGAAGAAATTCTGAAGTCACTTCAGAAAACCCAACCTCTTTGAGGTTTGTTTAGAAAGGAAATAAATCTGATCCTTCCAATTAATATCACGAGGAAAAGAAACGCCAAAAATATTAATGACAGACAAATGTTTGAGTTGTGCGTGTTAGATGGTTATAATTGAGTGGAAAATTATGTCTAGTAGAAAGAGGAAGGAACTGAGTTTTTGAGTCATTGAAAACAACATTGTTTCTAATGCACCAATTAGAAATTCGAAAAAGATAAGAGACTAATTGCTCTAAAGTTGTTCTTCTATCGCAAGATAATTGTTTGGAGTGACGTCTTTCAATATGGAAGGAGTGATGAAATGTTGAGTCGTTGGTATAGGAGTGGATATGTGAAGAGGCAATAAAGAGAAGGTTATCAATTAAAAGTAGAAAGAGTTGGAGATAGAACAGAACCCCTAGGAACACCACTATTTATAGTTTTAAAGGATGAACGGTGGCCGTCTACAACTGCTGCTATAGAACGACCGGAAAGGAAATCAGAGAGAGGACACAAAGAAAAGGAAAGAAACTGAAGGAGGAAAGTTTAGAAATCAAAGCTTCGTTGCCAAACTCTATCGAAGGCTTGCGATATCTCTGGCGCAACAGCAAAAGATTCGCTGAAATGACAAATGGGTGAGGGACAATAATCAGAGCGAATCGAATGAAGGTCGTCAGTAGAACGTTTCTTACGAAAGCAAAACTGGCGATCGGAAGGAAAATTTGAAGAATTGAGAGGTTTCCCAATTCTTTCTGTTAAGGATAAATTCGAAAATTTTAAGAAGAACAGAAGTTAAAGTGAAAGAAGGATAACTTAAGGATTAAGAGGGGATCCCTCATTTTTCGGTACAAGCTGAATGAGCTCAGGTTTCAAGTAGAAAGGGAAAGGGTCTAAGAGATAGACAGGGTACAAAAATAATTTACAAACAGGGAACAAGCTCGGAAGCACTAACTTTGAGAATCACAGGAGAATTACAATCAATGTTCTACGATTTCTTAGTGTTAAGTTGAGTTGAGATGAAGGAATTTTCGTCTTGATAAAGCTACACGTTCACATAAAAGAGATGGAGGGAGTGGAGAAGAGTCTGTATCGCCTAAAGTGGAATTAGAGAGGAAGGGTTTGGGGGAAGAGCTTAGCTTTAAGCGGAGGAATAAATCGGCAGTTGTGCCTTCGGAAGAAACTAGAGGAGGAAAAGAGGAAAGAAGCAAATCTATTCTTTTTAACCTTTTTTATGCACTACCTAAAAGGACGTGAGGAAGAGGAATAAGAAGGATTACTTGCATCTTCTTCGGAGAAAAGAGTTTTTTATAGTGTCACGGAGAATAGATTTTGAGCGATTCCGGGATGAAATATAAGTTGCGTGAGCTCCTGGAGATTGAAGACCGAGGTAGTTCCTGAAGAAGCGTCACATAGACGAATAATACGAGAACAATAAGAGATAAAAACTATTGGTTTTGTTAGGTTCTTTGAAGATAAAGAATATGGAATGTCCAGCGTCCATATTGGAGAGAAATCATCTCGGCCATTAATGAAAAAAATATTTCCGTGAAACCGATGATTTCACAAAAAGACGTACATATCACATGGATAAACCTGAGGGTGTGGAGACCGCAACTCTGTTTTGTGCCACCATATGAATGAAAATAATCATGCGATCAATATGAATTCAATAATATTTTAAAACTTTGCAAAAATTGAAAATGATCTTAACAAATTTCTTGTATTATAAAAAACACAAATAACTTCAACAAAATCCAGGAGAAATAAAAATTAAATGACCTGTTAAATAATTTATTAATGGAGGAAAAACGTTTATAAAGGGCTTCTGGATAAAAATACATTAGGAGTTTTGTCGAACCAACTAAAGCTGTCCAGTTTTCATATTAGAATTAGAATTTATTCCTTTCTTTTATATTTGCAATTCCTTGAATAAAGACCTCCAGGTGAAGGGGTCGAAAGCTTGGTGTTTGTTTATTTTTATTCTTAGCTCTCTTTTTTAAAATCTTTGTTACATCGTTTTATTTTTTTACTTTCTTATTGTTTTAAACTTTCTTTGAGATTGTCGTGGTTTTTATAACGAAACTTCATTTTTTTCTCGTTAACTTTCATATATATATATATATATATATATATATATATATAATATATATATATATATATATATATATATATATATATATATATATAATAATTTATATATAATATATAATATAATTTATATATATAAAAATATTTTTATTAATTTTTATTAAAAAAAAAATTTAAAATAAAAAAATAAATAAAATCTATATAGTATGTGTATTTATATAGTATTTGTAATATATATATATATATATATTATATATATACATATATATATATATATATATATAATATATATATATTATATATTTATATATATATATATATAATATATATATATATTATATATATATATATAATATATCCTATATATATATTATATATATATATATTAATAATATTATATATATATATATATATAATGTAATATATATATATTATATATATATATATATATATTATATATATATTTATTATATATATATATATATATATATATATATATATATATTATAATATATATATATATATAATATATATATATATATCAGGGTAATCCCCTTTATCAACCTCAGTACCGTTTTATATACTATCATTTTCACTCCTTTGGATATTTTTCTCTTCTTTAATATTGGGTAAAGTGCACCAACATTTCTTTCCTCTTTTTCATTCCTTTCCCCACTCATCTCATCTTCATTTCCTTCCTCGCCCTCCTCCTCCACCACACTCCCCCCAAATAATCTGAACTCTTTAACCTGTCTCACGTGCAGTTTCGCTTCTATTATCATGTTTAATTCCTCCTTCAACCTAGCTACTTTCATAATTTCTGTCTTTCGGTGCTTATTTTCATATCCAGTCTTCTCATTTGGTCATCATCTCTGTCCATGCATCTCCTAGTAAATCAGCGTGCCCCTTCCGCTTTAGAACTGCGTCATCTGGCATAGACGCAGGATGTGCTCCGCATTTTCCTGTCTATTATTAATTCTGTTCAAACCGGTTAGAGTACATATATATTATGAACAGTAACGGCGAGAGAACACTTCCTTGTCTCACTCCCGTATCTACCCTGAACCAACTTTCATCCTCCAAATCCCTCATTATCTTGTTTCTGGAAGTCTGGTATGTGCTTTTAAATGGTTCTATTTAGCTTTGAGTGATATCCCATAGCTTCGGTTCTCCCAGCATTTCCATAATTTTTCTCTATTTTATCATTCTCACCTATCAATGCTTTTTCCAAGTCCCAAAACGCCACATCAGGCCTTCTTGTTGCCACCTCTA
>JABUQX010030158.1:12500-18483 GCA_015478945.1 Trachelipus rathkii
TAAACTCTCCCAGTCCACTGACTATCTTCAATATCCCTCTAGGCGTCTAAATATTTAATCTCCTTCTCCCTTTTGTCAAAGTATGTTCACTATCCTTGACTTAATTGACGAGACAGAACAATTCCTTCTGCTAGAATCCTCTTCTGACCGATAACGGACTAATTATATTAATAGTTTGATCGAAACTTTCTCAGTATGTGATTATCTGGGTTCCGGCCTATGCTGTGGTAAAATGACACTAATATATTTATATCACTCCTTGACGCCCCAGTTCTCATAGTGAGTATGGAGTTAGGTACTATACACATTAAGTAAAGTTATAAATTATACTTATTCATAATTTATAATATATATATTATTATTATATAATTTAATTATTTAAATATATCATATTAATTATATATTATAATATATATATTATAATATTATATTAATTATTATATATAATATATATATTATATAATTTATAATTATTTATACGATTATTTTAATATAATTATATATCTATATATATATATATATTAATTATATATAATAATATATAATTATAATAATATATTATATAATAATTTATAATTTATTATAATTATTAATTTAATATATTATATCATATATATATATTTATATATATATATATATATTATATATATATAATATATTATAAATAAAATTACATATGATATATATATATATTAATTTTATATATACATGTTAATATATAATATATATATAATTTATATATTATTATAAATTTATAATATTATATTTATAATATAAATATTTATATATATTAATTTAATATATATATATTATATAATATTATTTAATATATAATATATATAAATTATATATATATATAATTACTATATAATTATATCTTAATTACTATATATATAATATATCATACATTATAAATACGTATAAGCTTATTTATAATTATATAATATATATATAATATATATATATATATATATATATATATATAATATATATATATATATATATATATTATATAATATATATATACAGTTATATACATATATAGTACTATAATAATATATATAATTACTAATTATTAATATAAATGTTATATATATAAATAATAATTATATAATTATCTATTATAATCTATATTAATCGTATATATACATATATTAATTATATATATATATATATATTATAATAAATATTAATCTATTCAAATTATTATATCTATAAATCTTATATATATATATAATATATATATATATATATATATAATATTCATATATATTATATATATATATAATATATATATTTACATATATACAATTTAACTTTAATAATTATATATATATTTAATAGATATTATATTATATATATATATATATATATATATAACTTATAATTTATATATATTTAATATTTTTATATATATAATATAATATATAATATTATTATATATATATATATAGTTCTTTTTAGAGTTTTTTTATGCGTTAATAGGTGTGATGGATTGCCACTTGCGGTTGTAATCATCTCAATTATGAGCTGTGAGTTAGCCATCGTAATTTTTCAGCTTTGGGCAATTCTTATTTTTTTATTATCGTTTCAGTATCACTTGATGATTTTTTTTGAGTTAATTAATAAAGTTAGCCATTTTTTCCCTTCCGCTAATTTCAATTGGTTTAAATTGGTTTTTTACTGCTTTTTAGCAGCGATTAATAGGTTGTTTCATATGTAAGAATAAGTTGATACTGTGCCCTGTAAGATGGGTTTGCTGTCTACGGGGTAATTATTGATAATACAAAACAGGAATAAAAGGAGACTTAATACAATACTCATTAAAATTTGTTCTCTTGTTCTAATTGACAAGAATTATTGAGTTATCTTGTATAAAAAAACGTGGTGTTTTCTGTTCGAGTTTTCACTTGCTATTCTAGAGTATTTTTTTATCATAATATATTATATATATATATATAAATAATATTATATTATATATATATAATATAATAATAAATTAAATATATATATATTTATATTATATGAATATTATATATTATATATAGTATATTATTATATATATATAATATATATATAGTAGTATATATATTAAAGTAATTTATTTATATATTCTATTATTATATATATATTATATAATAGATAATATATATATATATATATATATATATATAAGTTAAAGATTATAATAAAAGTAATATATGATATAGTATATTATTATATATAAATATATATATATATATAATTTCTTTATATGTATGTATATAGTATATATAATATTATATATATAAAGTATTATATATATAATAATATATTATAAGATTAAATAGATTATTATATAATAAATTTCTATTTATATATAGGTATATATTATATATATATAAATATGTAATATTATATATAATAATAGTTAGAAAAATATATATAATTAATTTATTATATAAGATATTATCGGTACTATTATTATATATTTAAGTATATGTTTAATGTGGCCTGGTATATATGAGGAAACCTTATATATATACGTAGTCTGGTGAGGTTAGGTTGGTTTCTATGGTAATGTGAATATATATAGAAATATTACAACGCAATTGAAATGATAGGAATGATGAAAGTTAACTTTGCAAGTTGCAACCTTGTCTCTTAGATGACTGAATGAATTACCTGCAACTGCTTGGTGAGTTCGAATTGTTGATAATCGAATGAGCGTAATGATAGTGAAATGTATGGTTAGTCGGAACGTGCATAGGCCCGGAGAGAGAGAAAAGATTTCTCTCTTCTTTTATTTCGAGAAAATTGAGATGATCACTCCCGGACAAGTGGCAACCTATTTAGATTTGCATACAATAATAGTCAATTGAACTAATTTCGCATCGAACTGATCCAAAGAAGTTGCTTGAGTATTAGATATGCCTCATAAAGCTCTTGCTCACGATTAACAATCTGAAGAGGCCAGGGATAATTGAATTTGAATCGTCCATTAGAGGGGGAATTTCAAGGGTGTCCAAAGTATTTGAAAAAAATTCTTTCCCCAAAAAAATGATACATTTAAAATTCAGGATGTAAGAAATGCGATTAGTGTATTATCAGAGGCATGCACAATTTTTCGAGACAGTGCAAAGCGGACCTCCGTTTAAGAGCAAAAAATTAAAAATTGAAATAAGATTGTGAGAATACGAGAATGAAAATGCTCTGCGAAACAAAATGGTACGATAGCCTGCAAGCTGCTCTAAATTATAAAGAAATGATTATACCAATAGTAGAAGCTTTAGAGCATGTCAGTCAATTGCCAGGTGAGCATTCAAAAAGAACATTATTAATTCATCATTCATTCTAGCTCTGGTTGTAACTTCAGAAATGTTGGGATTGATCTATAATATTTCTAAATATCTTCAAACTAAAATCAGAGATCTATGTAGCGCAACTGAGCAAGTAAACACTGCGAGAAAAACTATTCTTCATTTAAGAGAAAATGCTGATTCTGTTTTACGAAATGTTGATTCTGAGTTTTTCGAAAAGTTGATTCTGAGTTTTACGAAACGTTCGAATCTTCGATGAAACTGACAGCTCATATAAATATCGAAATGACAGTACCAATAGTACCAGAGGCATCGATCCAATCCATCTTCTACAAACCCGGAGGTGTACTATCGATTAACAGTTTTTATATCATGTTTAAAACTATTATGGTTTGTTGTCAAGTTAGGTAAAAAGAGTTTATTAGAAGTTCCTAGGACTCACCGTGTCTCTCTTTAGTACCATTATTACTATCACAGTACCAATCTTATGATCAATTTTCTATTTGGACAATTCAATCAGAATTCGAATCGTTTTATTTATAGAGTCCGACTTGATTGGTTCCTTATGCAGAAGCTTTCTGGGAGAGCGAATTAACTCGGCTAGTAACATTAGAATTTAGGATCTCAATATTAACTTCATTCCCCCCATACAAGGGCCTGCCGGATCAGATGAATTAGCCGAAACTTGTATCTGCATCAATATAACATTATTGTAATGAGTATTATTGTGTGTTAGATTCCTCCAATTATCATATTGTTGCGTTCAGTCAGTGAAAAATCTTTTCAAAACTAAAATTAGTTAAAACATATATTTGAAGAACATAAGTGAAAATAGGATAAATGGACTTGCATTTTACCACAGGCTGTCGGAGGTGTATATATTAATTATAGATTACTGAAGGTGTCGCGACTCGACTTTTCGCCGAACCTGAAATCTCAAAGTATGGCCATTTGTACGACTCTCCTCCGTACTTGCGACTCCAGATACTCAATACTCCACTTATAAATAATTTTCGTATGCAGAAAAAACCTACAACACATAAAGACCGACATACCGTACTTAATAGTTCCGAGCGCAACGACTCCGATATTAGACGCACTTAGGCAGCTAGCAATTCAAAATTGATCTAAGAGAACATCTTATGCTTTGCAAAGTTTAAAATAAAGAATAATTATTGTTTAATTACATCTTTTTGCTTGCTTTTAACAATTTAAAAAAATCACTACTTTTCCATATGAATAATCTTCGAGAATGCTATAGACCAGTGTATTAAAAGATCATGTAAAAGACTAGAGTATCAGATATCACGCATTCTCAGCATAATTTTTTCTCTACCCGTACCGCATGAATTGTGCGATAGCAAGATAGTATTCTATTCATCAATTGTATGATGGAAATTATCTTAATGTCCTCACACTTCTGTACACGCCAATGATTTCAGACTCGTGGAATAGTAGTTGGTACATGTTTGCTTATGGGACCTACATGAAAATAATAGAAAATAATGTGATAATTACTATGCCTCGAACAAACACAAAGGTGAAGGTGACAGGTGATTATTATTATTATATTTATAATTACTCTTCTTAACATGTGAAGAGGTAACGTGAGGTTATATGATTAATCTAAGAATATATTCTTTTGTTTGTGTGCAGTCGAGATTCTCTATAGATGCACAAGCGATGAAAGCTATCAAAACTGCTGCTAATAAAAGTAAGGAAGACTATATCAAAGGTGACTAAGAAACATCTAATGCTTAAGGAGATAGAAATAAATAAGAAATTTCAAAATCTGCATAAATATGACAATCGGCAAGAAAGAAACGATTTCGGATCTCTATGAATACAAAACCAACATCTCTTGACCACCACTGTTCTCACAAAGTTACACATTGTAAGATGTATGTCATGCTCTTATCCTGTGTAAACCGCCTGCTAAACCATAGAAATATTTTCCATTCCATCTTTTATACATAAAAATAGGGAAAGATTGCAGAAAACAGACACACATTTACTATCTTGATTATCGAAACATTAAGAATCACATGAAAGATTATTTTGGCTTCCTATGCAGCGATAGAAGATCTTGTTCAAGTTGTCAAAGGACCTCATGTACATTGAATCGAGAAGAATAATCAAATAGCGAAACTCTTTGAGGAACGAGAATACACAGATCAATTGGTTTGGCCATGCTGTGATAATTGTAAAAGTTTTTCACATCTTCGCAGAACTGGCAGGGTAATACTTTAGCATGTCCCTCAATAAGTGTAAAGCTGGCGAGAGACAATTTTTTCAGCGATGCGATCTCAATTTTTACGATACTAGATAGTGCCAATACTGCCCTTCTTAAGATCATGGAATCATTTCATTTTATGTATCATCATTCAAGAAATTAAAAATTCAAGTTAATTTTGATTTCTACATAAACCTTTAATTATCTTCAATGGTTGATAAGAATAGAGTAGTTGGTGTAGTGTGTAAAAGAGTTGGGTCCATATCTCGCAATCTCGTAACTTTGTAGTTATTTATTAAAATAAAATAATTTATATATATATTTATATAATATATATAATATATAATAATAAATAATATTTATTGATATTTTCATAGAATGTCATTCAAAAGAACTGTTATTAAAATATTATACAATTTAAATATATAATTAAAAGTATAATAGATTAATT
>JABUQX010030159.1:0-12500 GCA_015478945.1 Trachelipus rathkii
GTGCTTATAAATTATCTTTTATCAAGTACGACAATATTGAAATTTTTCATATCTGAATTTGCTCTTTAAAAAATATATATCAGAAAATTTTTCAATCAAATGTTTCATTATTATGCATTGCCGAAAGTTTTGGGGACAGGTAAAGAAGAGTCGACTGTAACTAGGCCACGTAGTCCAGGTAAATTTTTTCGGGGGCTGGCGGCCTTTCGCAATGTGGTTACATTTATCAAATGTAAGTTTAATCTATAATATATATTATATAAATATATTATATATATAATATATATATATATATATATATATTATATATTATATATAATATATATATATATAATATATATATAGTATATTATATATATATAATATATATAATATATAGTATATATCATAATAATATATAGGGTGATTCAAAAACCTCTGCGACAAACTCTTATGCGATGAGAGCAAACATATAAGGGGAACTATTAATGTTAAATAATGCTATTTGTATGCTGCTCGTATTAAAAGTTACGGAGAGTAAGATAAGCCACGTGATTTTGTTTAGAACGCGAGTCGTTATTCGTAACTCAGAGTTGGTATCTAATGTATGTAGTGTGTGCCGTGAGTACATCTGTGTCTCTGAGGGTTGATAGAGGTAACAATAAGGATATTTTTTGTGTTAAACAACGTATGTGTTTGACGTGAGGTTGAAAGCAAACTAATGGTAAGCTTTGTGTGAACATTTATGGGGAAAAATTTACAAGTGGTGTATCCAAAGTGTCTACCCTGTACGCGATTAAACCATTCGTTACATCGCATGTCAATTTGCTGTCGACTCTAACCGAACACATGCCCACTGAGTGTCTAGATTTGACAAAATCACGCAGTGAGAATAATTCGCTGAATCAATCCTCTTCTTGTTCTGACTGGGTAATGGTAACACACTAACTCTTACACATGCCCCCAAAGAAAATAATCTTAGGGCGTGAGGTCGGCGATCTTGCAGGCCACGCAACAGGTCCCCCTCCCTAATCTATTTGTCAAGTGTAGACTCTGTTTCAGCTGCCACCGACTTGTGGCTGAGTGCTGGAGCGCCAACATGTTGGAACCACATGTCTTGCGGGTCGCAAAGGGTATGTCGTCCATGAGCTGCGGAATGTGTGTATCTGGAGTGTTGCAGAGGATACGTCAGTTCCATCAAACGTGTGGAATGAAGACATGTCCCAGCAGATAAACCCCAAGAATTCCACCCCAGATGTTTATGGTAAATTTTGAGCCTGGTGAACTCTGCTGAACATTGCGTGCGGATTGTCCTCGTCCATATGTGGCTGTTTCTGCTGATGAAGTAGCCATCACGTGTGAAGCGCGCCTCATCGGTAAACAAGACATGTGCATGATCAAGACTAGGAATTATCGATAGCTCCGTTGGCAAGAGACCACCGGCAATCGCTCACTACGGGGATGCGAAGTACGTTTGGCCAAGTCCTTGACTTATCTGTAAGGTGGTATGCATGTGAGGCTTTGCTCTTGGCGAGAGACCCCGAACCACCAACGATGAGATTGAAGCCATTGGCATGGGCAATTGGCGCGGGTGCTAGTCGACGGGCGTTAGGCGACTCTCTCAAGACACCTCTTCTTCAAAATGCAGAGTCCTCGTATTAACGCGGTTCTTACTACTCAATGACACCGGAACGAAGGGTCCCTATTATTCTCGAAGGCGCTGAAGTAGAAGCGTAGGCCAGAACGTTGTGAACGGTGGAGGTGATTTCTGTGTGAAAACCGTTTCCGGTACATGATGTGCGCTCTTCGTCCATTTCCGATCGCCGCGCCGCACCGTAAACATTATCATGTCGGTTAACTCGAGAGAGAGTGTAGTAGATCCAAAAATGATCCATGCCTACACTGTACTGAATCAACGATAATTGAAAAGTAAAGGTGATTGCCACTTGTTCCGAAGGACCCTTTAAGCAGTAGCAACATGTTCGCACACGCACAATACCAATTAATAATGAAAGTTAAACCTAAATCGTCGTAACACTACCAGCGACCGCGTAACACAACATAAACTAGTGTAACTTCATTCAATCGTCGGTAACTTTGAAACGAAGCGTAATACAACATAGCTTATTTAAAAATAAATGTTCCTTATCGTTTGCTCTATCAGTCCTCCGAGTTTGTCGCAGAGGTTTGATTCACCCTGTATAATATATAATTCTCTAAGAAACTTACCCTATCGTTTTATAGAGGTCAATTTCAGTCCTTGCTTTTGACCTGAGGTGATTCAAAAAAGTTTATTGCTGACTCTGTGCTGAATTTCGATATTTGACAGTAAGAAAGACCTGTTAATGCGATAATTCTCCAACACTATTTCCGTAAATACGTTTTTCAAAACGCTCTTAATGTCGAAAGGTTATTCTAACTGTGGCGTTGGATACAGCAATACTGCTAAGAATTCAGGAAGTAGCATGTTAGGAAAACCCCTCTGTCACTTACCAAGAAGCACGCGATCGCAGATTTTTGGTTTATTCATTTTCCCAGCAACCATTTACGCTGCCAGAGACACCTCTCTCCTTTAGTGTATCCTCGTGAGTCTCGGAAGGTCGCGCTTGTATAAAAAACAGATGTTTTTTTCCAAATTATGCTTATAAGTGTACGATTGCACTTCTGGTAAATATACTGAAGTGAAATGATTGTGGTTTCATGCGAGAGAAATCGATCAGAAATCGAAAAAATCAGATCATCAAATAAACGAGAATAAAACTGAGATGTGGTAATCGATTCGGGATCTGATGTAGAGCACGATTAAACGATGATCTGAAACTTCCCGTAGTTCTTGGATTGGTTATTTCAATAACCCAAAGCTTCGCATAACATTTTTAGCTTGTGAGAATATGGTTTTTAAACTCTGTTCTGCATTTCCGTACTATATTTTTTTCGCCGAAGTTGAAATAATGTTATCACTAAGTTATTTGCACAGACAAGGTCCCAAATGGAACTCTGTAAACTGTATTTGACAAGGTGTAGGTTTATTTCAATAAATTTACTGAAAATACTTATAATATTATCATTACAGACGGTTCAAAGGTGGAAGTTTTTAAAAGCTTTCTGTGAATTCACCAGGCAATTCTTTAATTTCTTCCAATTGAACGCATAAGTATTGGCTCAAGATGTCTCTTTAAAAAGAAACCGCTTAAATGCCGTTCACCAAGTCATCGTGGTCTCGCACATCTATTGATCCTCATGTTATTTTTGGTTACTAGAAAACTTTTATTTAATCTTCCAGAAGTTTGTGCGCTTCGAACTCGATCGAAAAAAAGTGCAAATATGTCTAAAATTTATCTGGAAACGTTTCTAAAAGCCTAAGTTTTTGATTTGGCTTAAGAGACATAGATTTACATCAATGTCTATCATCAAATGGTGTATGGAGCTTTAAGGATCACTCTTCTCGAATAACAGGATTGCACTCTACTCGAATTCGCCTCCTCATGGAAGAGAAATATAATATAATTCAATCCAATATCCTTGACCTTAAATTTTCGAGTTTTAAAGCAAGATAGCCAAGCCTCTCCAAAATTACATTTGCCAATACTTTCCCTGAGATATCATAAACCGGAACAATTGATAAAAAAATCCTCTCTTAAAGTAAAGGAGTATCACCTAAATCACCACCATCGCGTTCCTTACACAAAGTGAAACTGTTCTGTTTGGGAAATATCTGTTGTTTCATCAGCTAATGCTGAAAACAGATAAATTATTTTTTATAACTTTCTCCACTATTTTTTCCTGTATAACTGAGTAAATGACTGAATTGATTTCCTGTATCATGCGGACTCGTATACAATTGAATTTGGGCGAATAGAAGTAAAGACGAGTTCTTCAAAACCTGGTCACATCCTCCATTTGCTCGAAACCTAAAAAAAGGCTTCTAAAATTTCCGTCATTTCAGCTGGAGTTATAATTCAATACGTCCAGAGGTACTTGAGCCCCTAATGCAAGAACATTGCTGGCCACATAAACGTAAAGTTTCAATTATTGGTACAAGTTTTTCTCTATTTTCATCACATTTTTCTTTATTATGAGTGTCCAGTTGTTTTTTTATGCCTTTCGATTTTTTCTGATACAGAAGCTTCAATATTGAATCTAATATATATATGATAATAATATAATATATATATAAATATAATATATTTATATATAATATATATAATATTATATTATATATTATATGTTTTTGGTAGATTTGTTTCTGCTGAAAAATATTTCACTGTCGAAAGAATTTCGGGGGGCGCCAGCCCCCTCACCCCCCTGGATACCCCTATGGGTCGACACAAAATCTATAAAAATCATTTCCTGTACAGCCCAATCTCTCTTGTAGATAGGTTAGGTTAGGTTAAAATAGTAGTTAGGCTAGGCCTAGGTTAGGATTAAGGTTAAGTTAAGTATCGGTTTAAGTAGTTTAGGTTTAAGTTAGGCTAGGATCTATGTTATAGGTTAAGTAGGTTAGTGTTAGGTTAAAGATTAAGGATGTAGAGTTATGGTAAGTTTATAGTTTTGTATGAGATTCGTGAGAGAAACTCTAAATAACCAGATTTTTTTTTTATTAAAATGTCTTAAAACTTTAATGTGATGATGAGTTACCAATCGTCAAATTTTTTTTTTTTTTTAAAGCTAAAGATTAAATTTTAAAATGCACAATGCAAGATTTCTTAAATAAATTGTCTTTAGTAAACTATGTTTGTTTTTACGAGGATGTAAAAAGTTAACATTTACCTCTTTCAAATTCCTCATTCCATTCTAATTTTAATAATTATGTACTAGAAATTGAAATTTTTATTTTAGTTGCTATCCATAAACAAAATTTCACTACACTAAGTGCGGAGATTTTTTAACTTTTCGACCACGACAAAATCCAACAAGACGATCAACTTCGAACTCAAAGGAGTCTTATTTCAGATTAAAACAATAAGCAATAATACAAATTAAATACATTCAATTAGATTCATTATTAATCTACAGTGTTTTATAATTTCCAAACTAGTGGCGCAACCAAGTGATGGAGAGACTATTAGAGATATTACCTGTTGATCTTAACACCTATTATATTTATTATAGTGGGGAAAGGTTTATGAATAATTGTGAATTTAAGGAAGAGACCCTTAAGATATTAAAGTCTTACCACTTGTTACAACTTGTCCTTTGCAAACTTCATCTATGTTGTGCTCGTTTCTAAAGTAGAGATTTACTTTTGATTAATTAACATCTAAATAATCAAAATAAAACCGTATTCGTGTTTTCTTCGTGTTTAACATAAGAAGGTTTTATATTTATAGTTAAAAAAAATAATGGCCACTTTTTCTGAGAAACTTATCGCAGACACATCTCGGATGATGATCACGGTGTAACAGTGATTTAAACACCAGCCTGCCTAAGATCTCTAATACTACATTAAATAAATTTTATATAGGGTAGGATTATTAAATGCATTGAAAAAGTATCATTGAGGTATCTAACAATGATTTGAAGGGCTGTTTTCAATAATATTTTTTCTTTTCTCTGCTATTATTATTATTATTATTATTATTAATTATTATATATTATTATTTGATTATTATTATTATTATTATTATTAATTATTATATATTAATATTATTATTATTATTTTTTATAATTATTTTATATCACTAATTATTATATTATTATTATTATATTAATTATTATTATTATATTATCATTATTATTATTATTATTATGTTATTAGTATAGTAGTAGTAGTAGTAGTAGTAGTAGTAGTAGTAGTAGTAGTAAAAAAAATTGCGTTGTCCAGCATATTTTCAATAGAATGTGAGTCATGGATTATTAAAGCATTACTAAATTATGAACAAATAAGTGGACAAAAACATATTATATAAATACAGATTAATTTTCAAATTAAATAGTTGAAACTATAGTTTATGATTAAAGAGGTTATTTTAGCGCTCTGTCCATTTCATAAACGCAACGCAAGTGATAACGGAAACTTTTCTGTTTAGTAACAATCTTCCCGTTGAGCAAAGAACTCTATTGGGGACATGGAGCTTGTGAGTATCAATCTTATCAATTATATTTGTACATACATAAGCCATACCTGGGTGATTGATTGTTTCATTATTCTTATTGAGGTTGTGTTTATTCTATGAAAATATAACATTTCCGTCAAACTTCTAAAGTTGAAAAAAAGGTACGATTCCTATAGTAAGGAATTTTTAGTTCTGACTCTAATACAATTTGTTTTAACTTAAGAGTCTAAAGATGCATAAAGATCGAGATACTGCTCCTATAAAAAAAGTTTTTCCACAAGAACTTAACAATAAAACTGACAAAAATACGTTACCTTCATTCCTATTAAAGCCACATAATTTTTCACTTTCTATTTACACATATTTCAATCTTGTTAATGCACTTCCGTCTTTATATCAATTCATAATTTTAACATTAGTCTTCCTTACGACAATCGTAAATTTTAAAAATCCTTTGTATAAGTATAGTACTCACCTTTTTTGTTATATTCGTTAAGGAATATCTTTTTTCCATTCGTAATTCAATATCTTTAACTATTAACATTCAGGCTTTCCATGTGTTTAATATACTTTTTCCTCGCAAATATTTAAATTCTTATACCTTCATTCCAACTTTATATCCTCAAGCCTTACCGATTTCGCAAATTCAACAAAGAAATCAAATATATATAAATTGCTAAACCAACGAAAAGATCTTGAAGATAATACTAAAACTAATAAAAAATAAATTAATTAGAAGGAAACCTACCTTGAGCATAAGTGCCTGGTCAACAAGTGTGCTTCGTCCGTAACCATCCAGGCAATGATTATACATCGCATATTGATTTGTCTTAATACAGAGCAGTCCACCAAGCAAGATAACTCTCCAGAGATGAATAGTTTTGAAAATTATTATATTATATTATTATTATATATTATAATATATTTATTATATATAATTAGTATAGATCTCAATGGCCATATTAATTATATATAATTATATATATAATATATAATAAATAAAGTATATATAAAATAATATATATATATAATTATAATATAAAATTATATTAAAATTTAAAATATAGAAATATAACTAATTTACCGTATGCATTTCTATATTATAATATTATATATATAATAGTATGGAGAAAGGCTCAAAATAAATTACTTGGAAAAAAAAATAATATTTTGATTTATAAATGATGGTATTAAAGTAAACCAAAATTAAAAAGACACGTAGTAGTGCAACTATGTTTCAAGGCACTTGCAAACTTTTAATTATTTTCAATCAAGTAATCAATGTAATTAATTGTTTTGCTTTTATGAAAAAAAGGATTCGTTCATTATAGAAGTAATAGATGCTTTGCGAGAGCTTCTTTAATACATTGTTTTTAACATAATCCCAAAAGATAAAATCGGTATTCTTATCAACAAGAAGTAACTCGAGCTTACTATTTTAGACAAGTGAGACGGTATTTAAATGTAAGTTTTACAGGGCTGTGGACTAGCAGGAGATTACCAATAAATGGCCAACTATGCCCCAACTTTTTGGTTTTCCTTCTTTATAGGTAAGCTAAATTTTTTACTATAGCAAATCAAAATTAGCTCTACGTAAAAGTTAAGTTTTGATCAAACTAACAAATACTGTGGTAGAAACTATCGCAATCCTTTCCTTGACTATAGAAGGGCCTTCCTCTAAACAAAATGCAAAAGATGGAAAATATTTAATTTTTTACGTGTGACCAGAAATAAAGTTTAGTTTTTAAATTTTTATTTTTAATTTTATTTTTATTATCATAAGTAAAAAGTAAATATTCCCTTTGTTTTGAGTTTTTTTTAGGAGAGGAGGGAATTCTCTCTCTCTCTCTCTCTCTCTCTCTCTCTCTCTATATAATATATATACTAGTATATATATAATAATAATATATATTATATATATATAATATAATATATATATAAATATATATATATAAAATATATAATATAATATATATTAAATAATATAAATAATAATAATATATAATAATATATATGTAAATTATATAGTATAATATATAATATTATATAATATAATATATTATATATATAATAATATATAATATAGTATATATGTGTGTGATTGTGTGTGTGGTGGTGTGTGTGGTGCTGTGTGGTGTGTGTGTGTGTGTGTATGTGGTGTGTAGTGTATACAGTAGGGTTTGACCTTAGGCCTGGAAAGGTTGAGTGATAAGTCCGTGTACTCAACACTGATCACTTAGAACGGTAGATTGGTTAACATCCAGTTTTCGTCTTTTCACAAAGGCTAATAAAAATATAATAGAAAAAAAGATATTTCTAATTATAAAATAAGTAAATAAAAAAGAGTCTAGCAACAGTTGCAATATAAAATTTTTTTATAGTGTAACGAGAGTATAGTAAAAAAATAACCTTTTTGAGAAACGTAAAGTAAATTATATGGGGTTGACAGAAACTGAGTTGAGTGTAACTAATATTAAATCTCAACTAGCATTAGACGCTTTTGATTTTCAGCGAAATTTCGCAATTACATTTGTATTCTAATTCGTCTACATTTTTTTACCTACTTACTAAATTTTTTTATGAATATTCATCTTACATAGTCCATTAATCCTGTTCCTTCACGTTCATTGTGGTTTGTCTTAGCCTAGTCTTTACACTTCGCAAGAGTCTAGAAAGACTCTTTCACCTGGTAATTTTCTTGAACATTGGTAGCACAATGTGCAATATAATTGATCGGTTTTGATTTGATGGATAAATATAGGGGTCGACTTTATGTTAATAACTATCAGTAAGTCCAAGTCTTTCACTTTGCTATCCTTTTTTATTATCCAGCACAAGAGTATTAACCAAAGTCAGTTTAGTATGATATTTTTGTTGATATCAGCTCATTAAACTCTAAAAAGCATTTTACTTTCTCACGCAAACTGCCTAAGGGAGCACCTAACATAAGGAACGGATGCAAATAAAAAAAAATGAAATGCTGGGCACGTTGTTTTTTAAAAATCTAGTCTCTAAAGAAGATAATGTGAAAGTCCAGAATATAGGACACGAGTAAAATAAGCTCATTTATTCAGCCAGAAGTTTTCAGCTAGGATGATTTGAGCTCTATGTGTTGGGATTGTACCTTACTAGGTGGTGCAAGTTCTCTAAATAAGAGATAAATAAGAGATAAAATCGATAAAAATCAAGTAACAATAGCATTGGCAGATAAGAGCAGATCAGCAATTATTTGATCAGAGGTTTTGCAGTGGTCTTCGCTAGCTTCCAAAATTCTTTGGACATGATCAGAAAACTGCATAAGGTCAATACTTTTGTTTGAATAAAGTAGCCCACGGTTTGAAACTAAAGCAGAATATTTGAATATTTAGGGAAGAGGTAATAATGAAAAATTGAGAGTCTGTTTTCCGATACAGTTATAATTGAAAAGCTTATTTTTCTGTTTGAATTGTTGCCCATCTTTTGACTATTTTTCTAACCTTTCAACGATTTTTATCATGTTTGTATGGAAAATAGCAATACTACGATATTTTTGAGTCCAACGGGTTTTCACAAAGTTATAATTTTTGAATGTATTTTCTTTTTAAGGAGTGGAGTCTCTGAAAAAGTATATAAATGTTCTTTTATTTGTGAGGCAATAGTATTTATCGAATTTCCCGGAATAATGTTATAGTCAATTTAATGACAAATTTAAGTCCAATGGCTGACGAAGTTGTCGTTTTGTGGTGTGTTGATAAACACCAACGAAACTAAATTTATTGCATCAATCAACACTACA
Source organism: Trachelipus rathkii (assembly GCA_015478945.1). NCBI lineage: Eukaryota > Metazoa > Arthropoda > Malacostraca > Isopoda > Trachelipodidae > Trachelipus > Trachelipus rathkii. The sequence goes on from JABUQX010030159.1 coordinate 9,811, forward strand.
GTCAGGTTTGGACTGAAGATTTAGATTTGGTGATACCAACTTGTAAATATAATCTGAATGAATTTGAATATCAAGAAAGATAGACTGGAACTACCCAAAAACCCTAACAAAACAAAGAATGGAATACGTTTGGGGCATATTAAAAGAAATATATATAAAAAATGATAAATAGCTATAAGTAATGATTTGCTCATAATAATTTGATGCATTCTCATTGATTTCATGAAAATACAACATGCTTTGGGGAGAACTTAGAAAATTTGACGGTAGGTCCCCCTTTGAGTGAAACTATTTAATTTATAAAACAATAAGTACGTTTTCACCCTACCTACCTACAAAAGTTAGAAATAATATATAAAACATAAGAATCGCATGAAACTAAGAATCCTCGCTATCACACGAGTATAATTTTTTATGTTGTGAATTAACCACTAATTAAATATATAATATTCCAGACCCATTTTTCACCATAAACATAAATAATATATTAGTAATATAATAAATATAAAATATTATATATATATATATATATATAAAAATTATATATATATAAAATATATATATATATATATATATAATGTATATATATAATATATAAATATATAGTATAAATATAGTATAAATATAGTATAAAAAATGTATTAACACATTGACTGCTTTTTGTTTTTTCAGTTGTAACACTGTAACAAAATGGCAGGAGATCAACTTAGCTATGAAGAGAGAGAAAGTTTGTCCTTAAATGCTTTTGGACCCACCGGAAACGTCACGGAAGTGCAAAGACGGTTCAGAAGGGAGTTCGATAAACCGACACCAACGCACCGGACCATTGCCCGCATCAGAGAGATATTTGAAGCAGATGGAACCGTTTCACGAAGGCAACAAGAAAACGATTCTGACGACCACGGAACACCACCAACCCTCACCCTGACACAAGGAAGAAGCAGGTACAGGAATAAACTCATCCGACCCCCACAGAAATACTACGTACAAACGCCTCGGAGAAAACACATATCACAAAAAATAAGCGTCCATCGATCGGAGTGAAGCGTCTATTACTTGAACAATTCTACATACCAAGATTACTCCATGGCTCTCACTTGAAGGACGAGTACAAGACCGGAGACTTCACTTTTGAGTGAATGGTACCTGGCTAATATGTGCAGAGATGCAGTGTTTCCACACAAAATAGATCTGGAGCGATGAGGTCCACCTTTTAATTAGAATGGGCAGTCGATTAATCGCCATATTGTAACTACTGGGGTCCCTGTAAGACCACCCATGTTTAAAGCTGAACACCATTTAAACCTACCAGGGATAACTGTGTGGTGTGGGATTTCAGCAATTGGCTATCATAGGACAGTTTTTTTTTAACGGAGCGGTCGGATTGGGGACAGGTACCTTAACCATTGCTGCAGGAGCTGCAGACCGGAGATGTTTTTGGATGATAATAACGTCTGTGGATTTACTTAAACAGCAAGATGGGAGCACCTCACCAAACTACCACAAGCGATGTAAGAGCTTCACCTCGAGCATCCATTTCCAAAACATTGGTTTGGATGAAGTGGTAGTATTGAATACCCTGTGCGTTTCCCCAGATCTAAGCCTCAATGGATCTTCCTTTTTGGGATAATCCTACAAGGTTCAAGGAGTTTATCGCTCTAAAACCAAAGAACGATAAATACATCGAAATTGGAAATCGAAAAGACAATGTCAGCAACATCCCAAATGAACTCGTGTTTCTTGTTCGTTCTGCGACTCCATTGTATCTCTGTTATTCAGCGTGTCTGGACAAGGCGACCATCATTTTGAATCATTTGCGAACATGATTCTTTAGAACTACATGTATGGTCTGTAATTCAAGCCTTTAAAAACTTGTCACTCACTGTTCAAAATAAAGTTTGTATGAGTCTTTCAAAGTGTCAAGTACACTTATTTGAGACACCCTGTAATTTATCCTATATATTACCACCTACCCATTGTGAACACTATAAATTAATGTTTAAAACTTGTTAATTATAGAAGACTATTAGCAAATTGCAAATAAACAGGCAGGCTGCATTTAAAAACACCTGTGGCCGTGGAGTACTTTGGAAAAGTTAGGCTAAGTGGAACATATATTCCAGAGTCTCCGACTCTGTCGCTTAATAGATAAAAATATAGAGTTTGAAATCTTGGGGTTTCCAAAGGATATAATATAATAATATGAGAATGATTATATATATATATATATATATATATATATAATGATATTAATTATTATATATAATATATAAATATAATATATAATATATTATGAGTATAATATATATAATATATAATATATTATAATATATAATATAATATTAATATATATATATATAGTATAATATATTAACAACTCCCAGGAAGGCTTTTCCCTGTCATGTGGTACCAACATCTTCTTGTGGCCAAAACTCTACCCTAATTAACTATAGAGCATTTAGAAACCATTTCTTGCAATTGTTTTCCGATGCCATCCTCTGTTAAGTAACTCTTCAGGTCTAGGGTTTCGATCTTATCATAGAACTACCAATCTTCTTTCGAAATTATGGCTTCAAAACATCGTATCACCCAGAGATCTCCAGACGATCATTACTCCAGGTACAATAATATCTAAAGACGTGGGTTCCAAGAGTATATTACAAGTCAAAAGATAAGGACCAGGTTGCTAG
>JABUQX010030159.1:15000-26224 GCA_015478945.1 Trachelipus rathkii
ACTATCAGTTGCCCACCAGCGATCTTGCCCTCAGCATCCCTTTTTCTAGCTTTATTCTGGGCATCAAACGCCAATTAATAAGCGTAAATCTCTGCCTGAAATAGGATGTGGGAAAAAGCAACCCAGGGCTATACTTGCGCCTGCAATATGTGTCCAACCAGTCCGCGCCAATGTCACACACCATGCTACACCGATCCATCAGTGTACCACAAGTAATGGTTCCCGGGGGTAAGAAGATTCAAGATTTAGGACCTCTCCCATTAATCCAGTTTGAAACGATTGTAAGAAGGATTTATACTTCTTTCCAAAGCCTTTTTGTTTTGGCAATAAGTCCGAAACTACAATGCCCATTTGTATTTCTGGTACATCTTCAAGTATGCGAAGGTTTCTTAACTTTCAGTTTAATTTGACCAAGAAATGCCAATTCTGGTGCAACAATGACATGGGCCTCCCTTCGGATTGCAATGCAGAGGAAAGGAGTGCCTCCTCAGGCCTCCATGGCTGCAGTAGGGCATGTATCATTGCCCCTGTGATTGGCTAGGCAGTAAAGCTTTGCAATCTTATGGCCGTTAATTTTGTGCAGTCCTTTGTCAACCTTCGCACCAACAATACAAGTGAGGCCATAGGATTATAGTAGACAACATTACCGTTATAACCAATTGGCTTCCATTTTTAGAGCGCTCTCTCCAGTCCATGTTTCCAAGATCTTTGCATGTCCATTTGAGGCGGATCGTACCTTTATCCCCTACCCTTATTTAAGATGTGATTTCACGTATAGTTTTTGAGTTACAAGATTACTCCAAGATATTTGACTTCAGTGGAAGGTTAATAGTGACATCACCAATCTTGGGAGCCGTGTATCTTAGCTTCCTCTTCCTGGTGAAGGGCACTATTACTGTTTTGCTTGGATTGATGTTTAGTTCCCTTTCCAAACACCATGTATATAAGTCTTCCCTCAAAGCTTTAGTCCACTAATTCTTCCTCTAAGTTTAAAAGATAAGTCAGCTGAGAAAGATACTCACTTCAGACAAAACTACAATTAGTACTTCCCAACATTTCCTGTTTTCATCATATTGAAAGGTCTTTTGTCCCGCACCTGCCCATTCAACGCCATTTCTGTTCTTCATTTGTAATGTCATTGTCATTAATATGTTTTTGAATTCTTCTTGTTAATACTCCTGTGAGTATTTTGTTCATAGTTTAAATATGGAATATTTTGGTCTGTATTTTTCATGGTCCTGAATTTCTTCACTGTCTAGAATCTAGAATCAGCATGGTTAGCCGCTATTTGCTTCTGTGGTATTACTTCTACATTTTAACTCCCTCATAATTCTGGTACAGCAGGCAGTGAGTAGGTCCAATATTAGAATTACCTTTTTTTAACCACAGATTTTGAACTTTATTTAGGTCTGATGCTTCCCAATTACTGTTCACCTTAATAATATCCTATTGTTAATTGCATATTTCTTCTAATAGTTAAGATTTTTGTTCATTTGTTTTGTCTTTTCTTTTCTTCGTAACTGTTTAAGTTGTTTATTTGGCTTTCTCCCTGTTTTATTTGCCTGTATTTTGTTAATTTTTTTTAATCTATTTTCGTTGTTCATTTCAACTTCTTATTCATATTCTTTCTTCCATATTTAAATTGATTTTTTACTTTCTATTTCAATCTTAATATATTTTTCCTTTATTTGAGTCATTCTATCTAATCTGTCTGTCTTCTTAATCTTTCTCTTCTCGTCCTCCCATATTCGTCCTCCTCTAAATCCTACTGCATTAATAAGTCGCCATTTAAACTTTAAGAACGACCTCTCGACGAATGCTTTCGAAAGGTCAAAGTTCAAACCATTTTAAGTTTAGGAAGTGGCTTTAAGGTCATCTTTAAAATCGTTTTAAAAACAACCATAATAAAAAAGAAAAAAAAAATTTCACCAGAGTTGTGAAAACTCCATATGCATAGTCATTTAAAGGCCTATTTTGCCAATATACAGCGTTTGAAAGTGTGCAAGTCAAAGAGAGCGGGAAAGATAGATGATGGGAGTGCGTTTCATACTTTACCAGAGAGCGCATGTAAGATTGAGCGTAGCAGTTACGTCTCTTGTCAGACAGTTAGACAGAGAAAGGACAAAACTGTGTAGAAAGCCAAGTCGCTTGAACTCTCCTTAGAGGAGGAGATACAGCCCCGACTGAGGAGCTTTAGAAAAGCAGTGTCATATGTAATAGTGAGAGTTAAGGAGACGTGATGAAACAATTCCGTATGTTGAAAGAAGTAGCGGAGAGAGAGCTAGTAACGAGCAGGAGAGTTAATCGAGAAGAAAAGCTCAAGACCCATCTTCTCAAAGAGAGGCTCGTGAGAGTGGAGCCATCCCCAGATGTGAAGAATTCATACTCCATACAGAGGAGCGACACCCCTGTATATGGAAGGAAGAAATTGGGGTGATATGAAGAAATTTCGAAAGCCCCTAAGAACACCCAACCTCTTAGAAGCTTGGTTAGAAAGAGAAATCATGTGATCCCTCCGAGAGAGAGAGAGAAGAGAGAGGAGAGAGAGAGAGGAGAGATGAGAGAGAGGCTCTCGGAAGGAGAGAGAGATGATGAGAGAGAGTAATACTGATCTTTCAAGAAGCGATTCACGGGGGAAAAAAAGCCACACACCAAAATAAATTGATTGAGTGATAGACGCAAGAGTTATATTACGTTTGACTAGTGTCGAAGAAGATATAATAGTTTGTGTTTGAGTGAGGGAGATGACTAGAAACTGAGTCCTTTTGATGAGCTATTCGAAAAACAACCATGTCTGTCTATAGTACAATGATAAGATAATACGAGAGAGAGAATTAGAGGATAGCTATTTTCTCCCCAAGCTACACTTCTACGAATCAGTTAATTTGTTGTGGGAGAATGTTTTTTCAAAAGTGGAGTAAATTAGACGCATAGGAAGTGGATAGGTGCACGAAAGTAATATGTGAAGAAGATCATTTAATGAACTAAGTAGAAAAAAGAGCTAGGGATAGGCATCACCCTGAGGAACAACCACATTAAAAGTTTCACAAAAGGATGAACGTGGGCCCATTCTACAATGAGCTGTTAAAGAACGTATCGGGCATGAATGACAACGCCGAGAAGATCAACAGCAGAGAAAAAGGAAGAGAATACATAATAACAAAATTATATCATATTATATATAAAATTACTGGAGTCGTTATGAAGGATTAATAATATTATGGGTCATCGAATGAAGGCAAAGGTTCCAAAGAAAAATTAAATTTATTTAATCTGCTTGGAATACTGAAGCGAATACGACGAGGATTCTTTGAAATTACCATCTATCAAAAATATGGCCAATCCAAGAAACGAGGTAAATGTGAACCTATTTATCGCACTCAAATATTTGGTGACGAATTTGGAGCCTTATTGGCAATCAAGTTAGGAGATCGACCAATTAAAAAGATATCAAATCAAGAGATGATAGATACAATTATGACTCCTACTCCAAATACTTCTCATGTCGGACCTAACTACTTATTGCGAATAAAGATATAGTTTCCCCACATCACGTATCATGGTTAAAATCTTTTATAGTAATGCTTCAAACTGTCAGAGGAACAGTACTTATGTTCTGCAAGCACAGCCATATAACAGAACATAATCCAGAGTGCCGGTTTATTATACCCTGTAGCATGAAACACTCTTATACAATCTTTAATTGGCAAATTTTCAAGCTGCAGAAGTTCTAACGCTGAGCATAGTCAATTATTTATAATTCTGTTGCGAGGTTCATTCACACATTTTTCTTCTGCGTTCTAACTATGCGCCAGGAAAATTTTAACGAAATAAATTAAAAAATGTGTAAAAATAAACAATCCATCTCACTAAATGATAAATTCATGAATAACATAATGGTCAGACAAGGAGTAGACAGGCTGTAATCAAGCCTAAATATATTTTCTTTTTGCCTTTGTACTCGATACTTTAAGAGAAATTTGCAATGCAGAAGAAGAAGAAGAAAAACAAGTTACGATAGTCGCCTCGACTTCACTTCTGAAGAAAATGGACAAATATGAAACCGTCCTAATGACAGTGATTTGGAATACTATTTTCTCCACATGAATAAGCTCTTCAAAGCGGAATCTCCTTTTCGTTTAAAAGTATAGGAAATGTGAACATAGCTTTAAAAAAAATTATATATCAATAAACGCTTTATAAATAATCTTGCTCAGAGTTCTGGTAAATATAGAGGCAACTGATTTGATCAAGGCTATCAATTTAGTGTGGAAGCATGTAATAACAAAGATGAAGTCGATGTAAAAAAGATGTGTATTTTTAATGAAAACCTGAAATCTATGTATCAATTACCACAATTAAGGATGAATTTTAAAGACATTATTATTTATTTTAATATCAAATATGTGATCAAACTGAAGGCAGCAACGTACTCAAGACTCTGCAGAAGTATGAGTTGTATCCTAGAAAACCTATCTTCATCAATATTTTTATGATTTGGAAAATTGTCATCTAAGTAAGCAAAGAAAGACAAGGTTACAAAGAATGTTGAATAAGGAATGTACAAAAAATGAACATTGAATATTTGTTCACATCTTGGTAAGATTGAATTGGATCCATTATTTTAATACTTTCTAATAAGAAACGAGAGGGTCAACACATATAAATCCGACCACTAAGCACATCCTCCGACTATCTTAAAGATCTAATCACTGTTATAGTAGTCGGTCAGATAGATATCATCATAAATATCTATCGAAAGACAAAAGAATGTCTTAACTCATATTCACGCGATTAATTGAATATTATTGAGATTTTCTATCATTCCCTGTATCTAATGCGTCCGTGAGACGTCAGAATCATTTCTAGTTTTAAAGAGCAGAGTAAAAAAGTATATTTAACAGGAAAATCTGAAGTAGATCGCCTTCCAGTTATCGCTACAGCTCCCGATAGAGTAGGCAAAATTTTATAATCCTCAATACAATGGACTGACCAAAAAATAAATTGATGATTTTGCAAGAAATAAAGAAAGAAGGGAATGAATGTAGAACTAATGTGAAATGGGGTTACTAAATATGTACTTGGAAGTAAATGGGAATTTTTCATATATATCGCTTAGTATTCTATTAATCTCTGATATACATAATTTCTACGAAGAGTTATTCTATAGATAAACTTAATAATTCTCAAACTTGAGAGTTTAGGAGGGAGCACCCACAAATAATATATCCAGACCGAGAGACCATGGCAGGCCGCCACATACGACATGAGCACCACCACCTCGAATGCTAATTAAATCGTACCCTAATACAGAACCCACAAAACACAAAAACAAATATATCTATGTTCTGGCATCCTCATATGAATATAGTATATGAGAAGTATCAACAATCGATATATATTATACCAGGATCACAGAATTTTCGTATGATCTGAACTAATATAGGAAGCTTAAAAGATCAACACCCCGATCACAGAGCTATCGAGATAAGAATACTTGACAATCCACAGAATAAGGAACTGCACAATTCATTGCATACGATTTCCTTCCTTTCAACAATTCGGGAAAGAATACGAATTGATATAATTGACATACCAGAGAGATACAATAATAGAGAGACACCTCCTGTCCTCCCTTTCCATAGTAAGCAAGGGTCCTAGATCGAAAGGTCGGCACTCAGGATGTAGGTACGTCGGAACCATCACCGAGAGATAGCCAACTCGGATTGTAACCGTTGTTTAAAGTTTTGCTTTCAATCTCATGATAAATTAGATTTATATTGTTGACTCTTGTGCTCTACAAACATGCGCGCAAACATCCCACGCCAACTAAAGGTCCAACAAACTCGCTGGAGAGGTCTTCGAGACCGGAGTATATATATATATAATATATACTATATATATATTATATATATATATATAAATATATATATATATATATATATTATATATATATAATATTTGTGTGGTGTGTGTGTGTGTGTGAGTGTATGTGTGTGTGGTGAGGGTGTGTGTGTGCTTGTTTGTGAAATATTTTTGGGTTTATGACTTATAAAAGCCTAATTATCAGTTTTCCTAAAACCCTTTCCCAAAAGCAAGCACTCCTCTTAGAGGTAATTCACTCCGAAGAACAAAGGAAGAGAATGTCAAAGGTGAGCTTACAAAGGGAATTTTAAAGTTGCTCTAAATAAATAAAGAGTTCGATAAAGGCAGCATATTGTAATCTCTAAAAGAGAATAAGAAATTTTTAGCCTTTCTTTGCGTATCTTTCTACAATATGCATAGATGTAGTTTTTATGAATTAAAAGGCTAAACAGATTGTTTGCAATTTAAGATATACTGGGATGAAAAGGAATGTAGGTTAAAATATCATTAAAAATAATTTCAATTCTGATTGAAGTTAAAATATAAAATGCTTTAATTGATGAGCTACTTATTGAGAAAAGCAAAACCGCCGCGATTTGATATAGTTTGAGTTTGAGTGAGTTTAAAAAAGCTTTGTTTTCTCTCGAAAGCAACAGGTATCATACAGAATTAAATTATGTATAGTCTTATTTGGTAAATATAGCCTATAAACCTGTCATATCTTAATTGGATATAGGAACAGAAAATGTTAAAGTAAGGTCTATGAAAACAAATAGGGAACTATGAACATATTTGACAATTAAATCACCTGTCAAAACTGCGATTAAAACTGCACGGAATAATATCACGCATTATATTGTCATTCCACAATTTTAACAATAGTGAATGATTATTATGACAAAGGAAATCAATATTTCATCAACTGAAAATGGAAGAATTTAAAATTTTAAAAGAAAGTTCAGAGGCATTTCTAGAAAGAAACCTTTCAATCTACTTCAAAGTCTTATTTCTAAGAAAATATTTTGCAGAATAAAATATCAAATATGAACTCTCATTTGTGAACATCGACAAACGAATGGTTCCAAATTTGAGACCAAATATTCAAGAAAATTATCAAACAGCCACAAACCTTTTCGTACCATTTTATATTTACAAGACTGAAAATACAAGAGCTTGAGAGAGAGAGAGAGAGAGAGAGAGAGAGAGAGAGAGAGAGAGAGAGAGAGAGAGAGAGAGAGAGAGAGAGAGAGAGAGAGAGAAGAGAGAGAGAGAGAGAGAGAGAGAGAGAGAGAGAGAATGAGAGAATGGATCGAGAGAAAGAAGAGAAAGAGAGAGGAGAAAGAGAGAGAGAGAGAGAGAGAGAGAGAGAGAGAGAGAGAGAGAGAGAGAGAGAGTGTAACAAAGATAAAAAATAAAGTAAATGAGTTTTGAGACAAAGGAATGAAAATATGTTATAAAAAGGAACCTCGTCAATTGTCTTTTAAGAAAAGGACTTTTGTCTTTGGTTTTGTCTTTATTTTATATCTTTTCTTTATGCCTTGTCTTGTTTTGGTCTCAAAAAATATTTTTTTTAAAGAATTATTTTTTTTCCATTCCTCACACATCCCTTTAAAACAGAAAAAGGACATAATTTTTTATATTAATTATATTACTGAATGTTTTGCTACTAACACCACTGTCTACTACTATTATCACTATCACTAGTTGTACAACAGCAGTAAAATGACAAAAATATAAGTAAAAACAATAAAAACCAGGAATAGGAAGAAAAGTATTTATTATTATTATTATTATTATTATTATTATTATTATTATTATTATTATTATTATTATTAATTATATTAATTACAAGTTCTTTCTATTCTTCTAAATAATTCTTTATTTTCAGAAGAAAATTTATTAAGAACTATTCTAGAATAAAAAGAAGTTAAAACTTTTAATATTATACCAATATTTCGCCTGTACACTTCAGGCATGGATCACGTTAACTAACTATCTATTTATAATGCAATTTACAAAAATAAATTTCTAAAAAAAAAATTAAAATCTTTTAATACATACATTTCAAGTTTAATTTAAAATAATTTTTGGATGAAAAATCTAAAAAAAAGTTACATTATTTTTGCAAATGCAAAATATTATCATGGATATACTAGGTGTACCTGCAAAAACACTCAAATATTCAAGAAAACATTCAAGCATCCCCTTCATTTCATTAATTTTCACATTGATGTCGGGCTTAAGTTTTTTAATAAAAAGAGAAATTTCAAAATGAGAAAAGATTTAAACGAGCAAGCAATAAATTTAAAAACAATTAACAAATTTCAACTTGTAAGGAGGGGATTTTGTGATCCCGTCGGTATACTCCCATATTTTTTGGTTTATGCCTGTGTTGCATAATGTCGGGGTTAATTCTGTATCCACTAATATACGTATTTGTAAAAAAGTTAGATTATTATTATTATTATTATTTTATTATATATTATAATTATTCATTATTATATTAGTTATATTATTGTTATTATTTATATTATATTATTATTATTATTATTATTTTATTATTATTATTATATATTATATATTATTATTATTATTAATTAAATCATTATTATATAATTATTATTATTAAGAATCATTATTGATTATTAATTATTTTATGTAATTATTATTATTATTATATTATTTTATTACTATTATATTATTATTATATTATTATTATTATTTATAATATTTTATTATTATAAATGCAAGTTTTTATATTAATATTTTACCAAAATTAAATTCAATTGAAATCATAAGAAGCCTAACCAATGATTTCGTTATGAAACCTTTTAATAAAAATAATTATCCAATTACTCTGCCTAAATTGTCTTTTAAGTCTTTAAAATAATAATAATAATAATAATAATAATAATAATAATAATAATAATAATAATAATAATAATAATAATAATAATAATAATATATAATAATAATAATAATAATAATAATAATAATAATAATAATAATAATAATAATAATAATCAATAAATAAATCTTAAAATAAATTTCTTCATCTATTTAACTTCTTATTCAGGATAAATCTACAGGAAATCTGGCAACTATGGAAAGCTCTATAGGAGGTCTGGCAACCTCAATATACTCAAAGTTAAACCATAAATAAATCTTTATTATGCTTTCACTTCTTTTTAATTTTATTATAAACGCTTACCCTCTCTGGTGGGAGGTTGAAGTCTTTTGATGTCCTCTTTCCACTGCTGGATATTACCTGATCGAAACTGGCTATTCTCCTCCACACAGATGCCTGAAATACGGGAGAGAGGGAAAAATAATAATAATACATTCAAAATAAAGATGTCCTACTCATTATATAATAATAATAATAATGATAATAATAATAATAATAATAATAATAATAATAATAATAATAATAATAATAATAATAATAATAATAATATAATAATTAATAATAATAAAAAATAAAATAATAATAATAATAATCAATAATAATAATAATAACAATAATTAATAATAAATAATAATAATGAATAATAATAATAATAAAATAATAATAATATAAAATTATCTTATAATGAATAATTATAATTAAAAAATAATAATGAAAATAAATGATAATAATAATAATAAAATGATGGAATAATAATAATGAATAATAATAATAATAATAAATAATAAATAATAAAAATAATAATAATAATAATAATAATAATAATAATAATAATAATAATAATAATAATAATAATAATAATAATAATAATAATAATAATAATAATAATAATAACAACAACAACAACAACAACAACAACAACAACAACAACAACAACAACAACAACAACAACAACAACAAACAACAACAACAACAACAAAACAACAACAACAACAACAATTTTTCAAATTTCTCAAAAATTAAAAAAGAATTCTTTTTTTTCCTTTCTAGAAAATTTTAGAGATAGAAAGACTTTATATTACGAAAAGTACATTTTTGATTATTTTAATAACAATATGATCTGTCTACATCTCTGAATAATATTAATTATAACCTTAATAATAAATCAATAAATAAACAAACAAATAAATAAATAAATGAATAAATAAATAAATAACACAAGCTAATAATTTGAAAGGAGTAAGAAAGGATGTTACAGACATGTGCCATAACACACTTGCTAACAGTGGCGTTAAAATCGGATGTATAGCGCTATCCCATTACATAGACTTGACAGGCATACTAGCTCTTATATCATAATGCAAGGTACAACACAGTACAGAAAATTATAATTTTAACAGTACAGAGACCGTAACAACCGACTTACTGGAAAAATATAATTTATAGTACGGACGGTGCGGGTAGAGCCAGATATCGCATAGCGGTAATATATGACACCACGGTACCAAATTTAGATCTCAAGTTTTTTTTTCATATAGAGAGTTAGCAGACGACTCTAGGAAGAAAAGGTATTAAAAAAAAGCTTGTGTGAATGACGTGTGCGGTGCATTATTAGATGAGGATATTCGGACTGTCCCGCAAGTCTATTGCAGAAATCCATCTATAATGAATCATTTTAATAAAAGAAAGATGGAAAAGGGATTTTTTTTCTGTACTGAAAAAAACAATCCTCAGAGTCATTAGACCAGTCGCGTCTATAATTGAGGGTTTCTACAGTATACACAAATGATATGTTGAAACTAGGCTATGAAAAGGGATGTATCGGTATGAGAAACACTGGTGCACACACGATACCTTCTTATCGGCGATCTCATGCCTTCGAAAAAAACATAATGTGAAGATGGCAAAGCTAATAAAATAATAAATATATAATAATAATAATACATAATATATAGTAATAATAATAATATAATAGAATTAATAACATAGCCATAATAAATATAATATGATAATAAGTTAATAATGCCATACGGATAAACTTATAAATAATAAGACATTGCAATAATAACTCAATAAAACAAATTAAACAAGGATAATAGTAAGAAATTCATACTAATATATAGTAATTAATAATATTAATAATAAGAATAATAATGAATAATTAATATAATAATAAAATAATAATTAGTTGATGGGAGGCGAAGTCAGATTCCAATTTCCAGCCGATGCCGATTCCGGTATTCCCGATAATGTTAACCGTCCATAGTGCCGATTCCACGGTATTGTGCACCGTGATATAAACCGACATTTACTTTATTATTAGTAACTGATTAATGATATATAGTATATATAATATATAATACATAATATATATACCTTATATATATATATATATATATATAATACTACTATATATAATATACTATATATAACATAATATATTATATATAT
>JABUQX010030160.1:0-20000 GCA_015478945.1 Trachelipus rathkii
ACTTTACTACTCTCTTGCATCATCCGTTCCCTTTCATCCCAAACATATATCCTAAGTATTACACCAGCACACTTGTTCCCCGTTCTTGCTCACTTCATTTTCCAGGCATAACCACAACGAGGTGACTTGTTCCTCACTCCTCAACCCATAACTTATTTTATCTACGTTTACTTTTCAATACCCTCCTCTTACACACCCTGCAAATCCCTCTACCAATTCAATTCTCTCAATCTCTCTTCAGATTAGCCAACATAAAACCTAAATCATCCCCATATAATAGGTAATGCACCCTCCAATTCTCACAATTTCTCATCATTATAACTACCTTCCCTGCACAACTCTCACCTCTACATCTTCATTATACCCCTTCCATATACAAATTGAATAACAAAGAGACATAACACATCACTGCCTCACTCCGCTATTAATATTAAACCATCATTTTCTTCCTCAACTCCATTAATTCTTACATTAGGCTCACTATCGTCATACATAACTATTGATTCCATTCAGAAACTACACCCTATCCACATACTATCACTAACACCTGCATCACAGCTTCCTATTAATTCCCTCCTTATCCTACGCAAGGTTTGCAAAATCAATAAAACTATATATATTTTATATTCTTCTTCTCTCTCATTTCTCATCATTTGTTTCAATGTAAAATTTGATCATACATCCTCTACCACTTTTAAAAGCACCTTGTTCTCCTTTCACTCACCAATTAATCACTCGACGTACTCTTTCGACTAAAATACCAGCATATATCTATCTCCCTACAAACTATCTTGATAAACTAAATTTCCCCCTGTAATTCCTACGACCATTTATCCTTATCCACTTTACCCTTATATAAGGTAACTATTACTGCTCTCACTCCAATGCCCTGCGGAAATATACCTTCCATAACGCTTTGTTACCCAACTTCCAAATCCTCACTTCAATCACCATCTCGCCTTGTATTGATAATTCAGAAAATAAAATTTGCCTATAAATCTGATGATTTACCATTTCTTCAACTTTCTCACTCTACCCATCTACCTTCCTCTTTACTAACGCCCTCATCCCAAAATACCTATTCTTCTTGCACAATCAAACTTAAATTTTATTGCAAAATTCTCCTTAATTTCTCCTGATCATTCTCCCTATCCGGGTCTCCCATCTTTTTTCTCCTCTTTATACCCTCTCATCATTTCTTCCCTGTCCCATATATTCCCCCTGCAGCCGCTGTTCTCTTTTCAGCCACTTCTCATTTTCCTTTTTTCCTTATTGCTTTTTTCACTTCTTCGTTCAACCATGGTGTATGTCTCTCTTGTACCAATACCTACCTTTTACCAAGAGTTTTTCTCTGCACTTCATTGATGACATCCTCAAGTCTTGTTTTCTTCTCCATTCCTTAGGGTTTCTGCATTTCCCGTTCATAATCGCCTCGTTTCTTGTTCTGCCAAACTCCTCCACTCTGATCACTGGCCTCTTCTGCTCATTTACTCCCCCTTCCCTCTTATCTTCATGTCCGCCACAACAGTCCTATGATCGCAACCAGAGGACACTCCCGGGACACTTTCATTCTATTTACCACCTTTTATCGGAGACTATTCAATGTAAGTACCTATGTCACCGATTTTTGATTCGAATTGTTGCGTTACCTGATTCCCTCTAATCTCGTAAAGATAATGCAACTCTCCTATGACTTGAAGAAAAGTGTCTCATCTTTTTTAGTCGTTTCTCACACAAAAATGAATCAACGCCTCTCCCTCTATGTTTCTTGTCTCCTCTCCAGATGGTCCTCTTCCTCTCCATTTCTCTTTCTCTTTCCTTACTCTAGTTTTGAAATATCCCATCAACACGTACCTCTCTTCCTCCTCTTCCTCCCCACAATCAATCACCCATCACCAACATTCATTCATCTCATAAATCTCCCAAAAATCTAATGATTTCATTAATTCATCCCAGCTCTACAAGCATTTGACAATCAATCATCACGTTTCTCATTAATAGTGCACCATACCTTGTATATATCATTTATTTCCTTATATATGCAGCACTGTCACATCACTTAAATTCTCAATTCTTCACACACTCTAGATGCGCTATACTCTCTCATTCTTATTCCAAGAAGTGAGTGGTTTCGGTAGCTTTTGAATTAGTAACATGTGTGACATAGTCCCTTAGTGTGTCCATACTCATTCAACTCTTCAGAGAGAGTGATTCACTAATGCTTTCTTATTCCCTTCTCTCACTTACGGTACACTTATACAGAACAATGATCCTCTTTCTCTCCTCATTTATCATATACTGCCATCTTTTAGTATTCTTCTTCTTCTCACATTCCTCATATATCTCATCTACCGCCATAATCATCTCTCTCACCTATGACATATACTCCTCATCTCATTTTCTGTGCTTATTAAGTGAATTCTATCTAATCCATGCTCTTCTCTTCTCTCTTTACTTTTTCAAAACGTCTACTTGAGCCATCACCATTTCATTCCAACCCATACTTACTGCGTGGTCAGTTAATTCTTATATTCTATATATTCTTGTGATTAGTGTTCTACCATGATTCTAGTCCACCAAAAATATTCTCAGCCTGAAAATCTGTGTGGTCTAAAGTTATGTGTTTTTTATCTATCTCATCGTGATTAAGTTATCGAGGTTATTAGTTAGTTTATGCAAGCAAGTTTTAATTTCGGGAACGTGGATTTATTGTCTAATGGTTACTTCTGTGTTATCACTAATTATATGATCTATTACTCTCTATATTAGACTCGAGGACTAACTATAGGTGTACCTCGGTTGATCTACTTACTTGGGATTGAATTGAACGAAAGGGGCTGTGGAATTATATAGCCTTGCACCAGTATTATAATCACAAAAACCAGATGTAAATATAGTGAATAACAAGTAGTAAAAACTTATTTCCTCATTAGTGAGTATTAAATGCGTAGCTCTTTATTTATACTGTATTACACATGTAAATAATATATAATATATATAATATAAAAATTAAGTGAATATTTCAATTTAATTCTTACCTTATATTATTAAATTATATTTATATATATATATATATATATTATATATATATATATATATATATATATATATATATAATATTTCATCGAATTTATTTTTCTAATACAAGTTACTTACCGTTAAATTTAAATTTAAATATTATTAAGCTTATAATTTTTAAAATCATATTTCATCTTTTATTAATTCACAAATTAATTTATATACTGTTACATACATCATAAATTTATTAATATACATATAATTATAGTTATCAATATTGTCTATATTATATATATATTCACGTTACATAAAAATTCTTAATCATTTCTACTAATACTAACTAATATTATAATATATATATATATATAAATATATATTAATATATATAATATATAATTTAATAATATATATATTATATATATACTAATTAATAATTATTATAATATACATATATATATAATTATATATTAATATATATATATGAAGTAATCAAATACTATAGGATTAGGTTCAAAAAATATCAGAATATTATTGAAATATTATAAGATCATGCTTGCCAGATTAATAAACTATATAAAAAAAAATATTGAAACGAGCGGCAATCTCCCTCAAAGTCAGCTCGAGTTAAATGTATAAATAATAATTTCCGTTATAAGTGAATTTTTAATGTTCATCCTCCTTTCAATGTATTTAGAATGTTAATTTCAAATATGGAAAAATTGTATTGCTTCTGATTAACCAAAATTTAACCAACACAAGTCACTCACATTATATAGTCTCCTTAAAATCTCATTCTACTGGCCACACAATATGATAATGAATCTCCTCCCATAAAGGTTAAATTTTGAAATCTGCCTCCCTTTTCTTTCGTTCGTGTTTGTTAAGCAAATTTTTTGACATCGGGCAAAGTTTTCCAAAACTCCCCTGAAATTTGAAATGAATTTGAGTAATTTTTCTGTTTTAATAAATTTAAATAATACTGCCATATGTGTTTATGATATTGAAGAACAGTGAGCAAAATAGTTCCTCTCTAGTCTCTACTCCTAGGCGCTCTGTAATTATATAGGGGAAGGTCCTTTCTTTTGGACCTCTCAGGAAAACCGCAGTGATTATCTATATTATTATATCTTATCTATAGTGTTATGATATATATATTATAGTTATATTTTACATTACTTTATTTATATATTTATATATATAGGCCTACCTATCTTTAACTCTTTTTTATAAATAAATAAGCAAAACTAACATTTAAAATGAAAGATTAATTCAACACTGGATAGAAATATATTAATTATATATATAAATTATAATATATATATACTATATAATATATATCAATATTATATATCTATATTATATAATAATATGAAGAATAATGAAATATAAATTATTATTTTATGTTCAATATATATAATAATAATTAAGATATAAATATAATAAAATAAGAAAATATTAATAAAAAAAAGTACTTATCAATAATAATATTGTTGTACAGTATCAATATATGGATAATGTTTGAGGTATACAATTTATGATTAAATGTATCTATTTTCTCACAAATTAGTAAATAATATATACATTTAATATATACGATTTAATGATGGGGTAAATATTGGGAAAGGATCCTTATCAAATAAAATTAGTTTATAGTAAGTAAAATGTAGGACATGAGTGTAGGTACAGTTAACGTACTCTTAACACCTAGACAATTGTATCCTTTTATATATCTAAAAATAACAAAAATTAATTTCGCAGACATTCAGGAACGAAAAGATATATTATAATTAAAGGAAGATAGTAGAGCAAAGTAGTCTCTTGATCATTACACAAAGCAGAGAGAGAGTATGATATAAATTGGCATATCAAGAAGTGTTTATGTTTATATATAAAATTTGTCACCACAGTTTATAATTATATTTACTAAAATATATTATGTTTTAGATGAAATATCTGTATTTAATTATATCTTTATATATAATATTTAGTTTTAAAATTTTATTAACTATTATTAAATTATTATATATTTAAATCATTATTATTTTTAATTAATATATATATTACATTATATTTAATATAATATTATTATATACTTAATTATTAATTAAGAAGCAAAATATTATACCTTTATTATAGAATAATGTATTATATAACTTTATATATATATTTAATATTATAATTATGATATTTATCAGTTAATGATATATATATATATTAATAAATATATAATTGAATATATAATATATTATAATTAATACTATACATATATATAATTATATAATAAATATTATAAATATATATATAAGAGTATATTATACCATTATAATACTAATTTATATACTAGTGCTAAATGCTACTAATATATATAAATAACTATATTATATATATTTAGTTATATTATATATATTATATATAATATATATTATTATATATAGGTATTAATATATATATAATTATATATATATATATATATATATATTATATATTATATATATATATATATATATATATATCAATATATATATAATATTATATATATATACTCTAACTGTCGTCAACTGTGGACGAAGTGGAGGCTGGAGGGGTTGAGACAATAAGGGCAGAGGAGACAAGATTGGAGGGAGGAGTGGGGTCTGAAGTGATTTATTTAGGAGGAGAACGAGAAGAGGATGAAAATAGAGTATATGAAAGTTCTCCTGACGAGTGGAGTTTTAGATTGATAAAATATATAAACTTATTGAGACTTTATCACAAACTAATCCATTACACTTAATAATAATAAGGAAAAAATAACATTTTACATAAATGTTATATTATCAGTTTAATGTGTTGTAGCTTTTCACGCAATTTTTTATTTTTTTTGTTTTTTATCAAAAGAAGGAAATGCAAGAGAGGTGAAACAGTTTTCACCTTTTAGTTTACCTAAAATACTATTTGAGGAATAAAGAAAGATAAATTACTTAATTATCCACTGTGAGAGTAGCTAGGACGAAGGTTACTGAGAAAACCCCTTCACAGTTATTAATTCTTTATTCTTGACTCAGTCTCACACTCTCTCAGAATTATCTTTGAGTCACCACTAGATCACCAACACTACATGGCAAGAAATATTGCAAAATAAATGTGTATTAATAATCAATTAAATTAATATTATTTATATATATAAAGTGAGTTAGTTATATTAATTCGTGAGTATACTAATTCACATTATATATATAACTTACTATATTTATAAAATTAATCTCAATTGGAATGATAATGTAGTTTATATATATATATAATATATATTATTATATATAATATAATATATATATATTATATAATATAAATTATTATAATTTAATATACTTTGCGTGGAAAACTAAAAATAAATAGTATAATTATACTATATATATATTAAATATATATTAATATTATAAATATTATATAATATATTATATATATATATATAGGATGAAATATCGATTTAATATATGCTTATTATCTTAATATCGACATTTTTTTGTGCATATATATATAAATATTAATAAGAATAATATGTAGGTCTTATATATATCTAATATATATTAATAAGCTATTAACCAAAACAATTAGATATACAAGAATAAAATATCATATTAATAGATAGATACTATAATTATTATAAATAATATATATAGTATACCTCTATGCTGACAATAGTTAGAAAGAAAATAGCAAAGAAGGAAATATAAATAGTTAAGCCTATATATAAATAGTTATATATTTATCTTAGTGCTTTATTATACAGCACTATTGATTATTATAATATATATTATTATGGGAATATATGATATATAATAATATAATATAAATTATATATATATATATAAAATATATATATATATAGTACATATTATATATATACTATTATCTATATACTACTATATATATTAATATAATTATATATATATTTCAAGATATATATATGTATACGGCATATATATATATATGATTTTAAATAAAACATAGCAGCATATAATAAAATATAATAATCTATATATATATATTATAATATATGATATATTAACAAGGACTTACTATTATTACATTATTACGGTATACTATATATATATTACAGTCATCATTAATTATACAAACAGTGATGCATATTAATATATATCTATATATATATATATATATATATATATATATATATTATATTATATTACCAATATTATATATATACTAAACCTTACTAAAACTTATCATAATATGTCTAATACTGAATTATAATATAAATCTATAATAGTATTCGAAGGGTATAAATATTAAGTATGGCCTAATATTATATTGTGAAGTTTGAAGATGTTTTAACTCTCCACCATTCAATCTGGACCACTTTGGGGTAAAAACCTTCCACTTCAATTTCAGAACTGAGATAATTGTTAATAAGAGGTTATTTCACACCATAAACTATATAATATTCCAGTTGTCACAATGGCTTGAGTGAGAGCGTGTTTGGAGTATGAAAAGAGTGCGGCTACAGTTGTAGCTTCCGCGATTTGTGCCTAAATGTTTTTTTCTTAAAAAACACGGAAGAAGAGTCATTCAATTTTACACACGTGTTTCCCTCTCCTATAAAGAGTAAACGATAACACGGTTCTAAATATCTGAGGTAGCATATTATAATATTTGATTTGTTCAATACTAAAATCAACTTAAATTTGATTTATTTAAGTGAGTGGTATTTTCAATACTAAATCATCTTTTTCAAACACTATTTTTAGTGTTTTATTATCTCTTGATATTTCTATATTTATAACTAGAGACCAATGGCTGAAAGGCGCACACTGTTACTCGTAGTAAGAATTAAATACTTCTCATTAGATTTCATTGTCAAGGATATTTCATGGTAGTAAGCAAACTAACCACTCTAAA
Source organism: Trachelipus rathkii (assembly GCA_015478945.1). Classification (NCBI taxonomy): domain Eukaryota; kingdom Metazoa; phylum Arthropoda; class Malacostraca; order Isopoda; family Trachelipodidae; genus Trachelipus; species Trachelipus rathkii. The sequence goes on from JABUQX010030160.1 coordinate 7,918, forward strand.
TCGATAGATGTTGTTGGTTGTCTCCTTAGGTGTCATGTATGAAGAAAATAGACGATACGCGGAAACTCTGCACAATAACAAAATGAACTGAGCAAACGGATCTTATTTCCACTTTTGGTAGAAAGGCACCGAATTCCAGTAAACACGTGCCGAAACGTCATGAACTGAGAATATACGCATTTACACACACACCTCTGAGAAGATCTGTAACACACGATCTTAGAAATCGATCACGAGCGGTTAGCGTCGCAGATGGAGTATGAAGAACGAAAGAACATTTATGTGGACTCACTTTGAGCATGAGCCTTCTATGAGCGACATATTCTTAAATAGCTAATACATAATAGTCGACTAAAATATATGAATAATAATGTCTTCAAGAGAAGAGAGCATACAAGAATATCTCCTTCTCTACAACAAGAGAAGAGAACAGGATAGAGAAATCTAAGATTGGAAACTCACTGATTACTGAATATCAGAGAGAGCGAATTAATGGCGAGAAAATGAATCACACTCAAGTATGATTATGGAGAGAGAGACTAAGAAGAAGGAATGCGAAGCATCAAACTTCTAGAAGTAGAGTTAATTCTTTGCCGATTCTTTTTAAGCGCAGTGATGAATGATTAGCGAAAGAGTAATTAGAAGGCAACATAACTGATTATAAGGTGTGATGTAAGCGAAAGAACCTCACCACAAAGCGTTCCTAGAGCTAAACGTAAATATAGTTACACCTTCTCATTTTGCTAGGCTGCACGTGTGGATCGTTAATTGAGGTCGTATATCAGATCAGATCGAAGCCACAATTAGTGTCTGTAAATGAAAACGAGCTCTTAGCCTTGGCATTGATTCAAATATCTAGCGATCAACAGAACAACTATAAGCTGCGTTCAGACAGAAGTGCAAGCCATTTGCCTCGCAAGATTTTAACAAAAGAGATTACATGGCAAATGTACCAAGCTTATACGGTTATCGTGGATGAGTGAGAATATGCTTATTTGCATATGTTGGCATACTGAGAGAAAGTAACAAAGGTTAAACATGTGGATCCACCTCGCATTTCTTCATCACGTGGGTGGAGTATTATAATAAGAACTTCTCTTTATGCTGTGATTGCCCAACTAACTACTGAGATACTGAGCGAATTGCAAAAGTCACATGCTTATGTTTGAATATAGCACTATATAACCAAAGTAAGTGGAGGAATAAATATTATAAAACATGTGGCAAGCAGATGAGTACTTTAAAACACAAACTGCTGAGCAAACACAAGGACATGAAAAATAATATTCGAAAGCGAGAGGCAAATATTAGTTTTATTAATTGATACAGATACTTGGCAGGGTCTTGCTGTAATATCATATTGCTTGCGCGTCATCATATAAGATTGACACTAATGTATTTTATCACAGCAGCTTATCAAATACGTGAACGCATAATGGAGAAAAGCTGGGGACTGAAGTTTTGCTTTTACAGCTCGAGGAGTATATATTTCAAAGCTCCGATAATGGTAATCTATCTAATTCTACATCTTTTGAAGCCAGAATTGCGAAGTAAGTGTCTGTGCAGTGATTTCAGAGTAATCTGTTCGATAACAAACACTAGTATAGTTTGCAACCAATCAATTGCAGAACATACACCTCGAGTCACGATACTTGAGAAAGACTTCTGGAGGCTTTACAATTTTTTTTTTCTTGGAGATGACTCCATCCTGTTTACCAGCGTAAAAATATCAAGGGCCTCAGGACCAGTGCATCATGCACGTTGGATGAGTAAAACTACCTGTATCTTCAAATTTATTTGTTTTCGGAAACATTCAAACTCAGCTGAGGAAGAGAAGGTCTCAAGAAGCATAATGAGCTACATTTTGGAATATTATTGTATATGCATTAATTATGAAGGCATGGTTTTCATTGCCCCTAGTCTTGATCAGAACGCTCCTCGAAGTGATTTGCACTCTTTTAACAAAAGTGCCTGCTTCAGCTACCCATGTCGAGAACGACATTTCCAAGCTACATCAAACAAACTGTCAAGCAATATTCTTGTGTTATTCTGTTCTGCGGGCTTAGCTGGCCTTCAGTCTCTCTTATAGTATGGATGCTTGTCTCCTTCTTGAAGTAAATGCAGCGAAGGTGGGCAAAGACTCTTGTACAGAGTGAAGAGCGATGAGGAGGTAAGCATCTGAAAAGCCTATACGTATGTAAGCTTTCTTTATCATACAATAAGATAAAAACCTGAAAAGATTATCGCGCTATTCCGAAGACAATGAATTTTTCAACTAAGCTTCGACTGCTAACATAAACTCTTGGTTCCAACGGAACCAGCATTTTTTCCGGAAATTGAAGATCCACGTGTTTGGTCATATGAATAGAAGGTTTCCAATCCGCTTAAACAAAAGTAAAGAGCTTGTAAAGTTATTAATCGCAATTGGCAGAACGTTGAGTTGTCACTTTATAAATTCGATACCCACCTCTTGACGAAAGAGAGAAGAAGCAACATAATCACAATATCCTATGCAAAGTAAGTTACATCATGGAAGCATACTCGAGAACATTCAAAATAAATAAAACTGTGTCATAAGCACCAAGTAATGTTTCGGAAAGGAACCTTCATACAACCAAGCTGCAAAAATGTCATGCACGAGTAGCATCTGTGAACCTCTATTTGAAGCAGCTTATACCCATTTGGGGCGACCTCGAGCTGTTAACAAAATCGACATATTACTATAAATACTCATATAATAAATGTAGTACTCACTCAAGAGATGAAAAAATTTGAGACACTCTCTGAGAAGTACCTTCAAATAAGATATTTCTAAAATGCAAAATATATTAATAGAGAGCATGTTCTGAGACAAAGTGGATCCATTTTATGGGGTGAGAGCTATAATAAAATAATTATTACTATTTAATGCCAAATTCAATGGACATAGATTATATTATAAATCAACATTTAATATGATAAATTTAAATATTATATTATTTAAACGTTAATAAATATTATATAATTAAATATATTATTATAATAAATTTAGTTATATTTATAATGTATCACATAACGATGTTCATGAAGTTATATTGTATCATACATAAGTATACAATATATATAGTATAACATTGTCTTTATAAACACTATTACATAATTCTGTGAGACAAATTATACTTGTTAGTTGTAAACAAAGAAACATAATACTCGGGAAAGGTAAAGAAAATAAGCCTTCTACGGGATTGGAATTACCCACAGCGTGTTGGACCTTTGAGGACAATGTACTTCGATTCTTTACCACTTGAGCTATCCCCACCCAAAATTGGGTATTACAATGAACCAGTTTTAAAAACATATCAGATGCTTCCACCTTCAAAGGCGACATCACTCAGGTGTCCAGTCCTGTCTATTTTCCCTCGTTCTTTAATAATCCTATTTTTGTAGGTCGTTAAATTATTGCATTTATCAATTTGAGTTTCGCATATTATATCTATTTAAGGAATTGTTAAACAAAAGCAATCACTAGTATAAAACAGGAAAGAAATACTAGCTCATTCACTCTCCGGATTGAACCTACCAAATTGTGCGTGTTGAGTTGGAGACTCACGTGGACAATATACTCGATCCCACTCGAAGTACTCGCACTCACTCGCCAAACACCAAAAACGTGGGTTCAAGACATTTTAAAGCAATCGAGCTCCCTTCAAATTGCGAACATCACAGGTGTCTCAGCATTCTAAATTCCTCGTTCACTAATAATTTGTAGGTTTTATATGATATTTGCATATATCGCAAATATTTATTAATATGAGGAAGTTTTTTATAACAGAGGCAACATATATTAATGGTGGCAAGGAAAAGAAATACTTGAGTCTTTTATCTCACACGAGATTTTGGAACTCCTCCACGGTGGTTGCATCTGAGGACAATTATCTTCGATGCATTTTAACCAACTGGCAGTCTATCCCCACTACAAAAAAAAGGCAAGGCGTTGGTACAACCTGTGATAGGTAGACCTTGAAGGGACGCTCGATATGCTTTTAAAACTGTCTTCTTTGAACCTAACATTTTTTGGGTTCGGAGATTAGCTCAGTGGGTAAATCCTTCACCGAGTAAAATACTCTAGTCGCGCAACAACGCGGTCGTTCAATCCATCTCCGGAGACAAGGCAGTATTTCCTTCCTCTCCCCACTTTGTTCTTTGTCTTTCAACATTCTCAAATACACTAAATATGCGCAGATACCAATATAACACCTAAAATTCAATAAGAAAGAGGACACTAAGATAGGCTCGGACACCAACCTGGTGCGACGCTCCGCTTTACTACTCATAATAGGCAGCTTTCGTATTCTGTCTTATAAATACTGTTTTTGAACCTCAACTTTTTTTGGGTTGAGGGATTAGCTCAGTGGTAAAGCATGAGTACATTGTCTCTCAGTCGCAAAACACCGGTGGTTCAATTCCCGGAGAACGTGCTAACTATCTTTCATTTTTACCTATTCCTCCTTATATTCCCAATGAATTTGCTGGTATGTGTGTTAATATATATAGTAGTGTACGTATATATATAACTGCATAAAGTATACATATCAGACACAAGGATAAAAGCAGTAGAATAGATAATACATTAGTATATATATATATTATATATATAGTATAATAGATATTATATAATATATAGTATATATTAATATATAATATATAATATCAGGGCGGTCTGTCGGTACAATTTATATGGTGTTGCATGTGACATCTATACAACACACAATTATATATATTATATGATATATATAATATATATTAATTATATATATATATTTTTATATTATATATATATATATATAATTAAGTATATATATATAAGTATCTGAATATATAAAGTAAAAACCTACTAAAATAGTTACCTTAGAATACATTCATACTTAGTTGTGCTGAATGACGTGTTCCCTCCATATACTTTATATATACCACTCATTATGGGTGTCCCAAATACAAACCATTTCATAAAATCCTGAATGTGAAAATCCTAAAGTCAATTGAAACTTTGTTATTTTATGTTATGCCTGAGCCACTCGTAATAATGAAAAATTATTTTAAAAAAAAAAAAAACAAAAAGTTCTAAAATCTTTCGTAAATATTCAAGTGAGAACTCATAGGACTAACGCTCTGACTTATTATACGTTTAAAAATACATTTTAAACTAATAATTAAAAACCTTTATTATAGCTAAAGTATAAATTTATCTAATTTTTATATTTATACTCATTTTCACATCTGCACGCGTTTAAAAATAAAATAAATGAAAAAGTAAAACGTTTGGAAACACTCAAGGAAAGCCTTTCAATACTTTTATCATTAAGTAAGATTTTAAAAGGAAAAAACATTTGACTTCAACTACCTGGATTGGTATTTGATACATGAAGCATATATATATATATATATATAGTCTGATAATATACTAGGGAAACTATTATATATATAATTAATATGGTTAAGTATAATATATATATATAGTATATAGTATATAGGAAATTACATCAATGTATATATATAATATATATATATAAGGAAGAGGAGAAGAGAGAGAGAAGAAAGAGTATGAGAGAGAGAAGAGAGAGAGAAGAATACCCTATAATTGATGAATCCAAACAGGACATGGAGAATCTGACAAACCGAAAACCAACATACATTTTCGTTCGTACGCCGGAAACAGCTCTAATTTTGGAAACATGAGAGTCCCATATTCCGAATTGTTCGTTCACACAAATTTGAATTTCAGTATTGAAAAAAAAGCGGTTGTTCTTGATATGCAACCGAAGTTGTAGTATACAACAAGCGTCCACGCGGTCATATTTTCAACACACATTTTTCTCCTCAAAATGTATAGGGATGTGTTGTAAAGTGTCTGCAACAATCATGTGGTTTGACCATTTTGCTAACTAAAATTTGATGCTGTTTTATTTTTTTCATTAAATAAATAAATCATTGGAGAGTTATTAACTATAACAATCAATTTTATTTCTACTAAATATTTTAGCAGAAAAATTAAGAATACAAAAAAATAAATAGTAAGTTCCACACTAACTGCAAGTTGTATAAAATGGGGGTTTTTGCGCAAACCTGCAACCAGGCCAGGAGCCGCCGCCTGATATCATATATATATATACTATATTATAATTAATATAATATATATATATATATATATATATATATATATGCTATATAATATAATATATATATATATATATATTACTATATATAGAGTAATCACTCTCTGTTATATATATATATATATATATATATATATGTATAATATATATATATATATATATTATAAGTATATATCTATCACATACTAACTTTTACTTTCCTTGTGGGCCATGATGGGTCTTATATATAAACTCAAAAAAGAAATTACTAACATTATATATAATATATACTAATATATAAATTATTGACAAAATGTTTGCCGAGACGTAGAGAGAGAGAGAGAGAGAGGAGAGAGAGAGAGAGAGAGAGCACTGAGAGAGAGAGAGAGAGAGAGAGAGAGACACTTGCCTGGCAATATTTTAATAATCACGTGTTATTAAGACTTATATCAAGTCGTTTAACTGACAAATTAGTAAAAACTTCCAGTCACAAGACACAACCCTTAAGATCAAGTATAACACAACTCAGTTACACTTAAACCACATGAAAAAGCCTGAATTATGTATGACAAACGTGTAATCTTCACCCAACATACCCTCAGTATAATGTGCAATAATAAGTAACAGAAAATTAGATTCTCAGGTATCTCTAACATTTTCCTTCAGTTCTCCAGCCGGTCGGTTCCCCCACAAAAACATACTTTAGTTACCTTATATACACTCTTTCTCTCGTGGTTAGATGAACTTTTAAATTAAGTTTCGTGCTCAGTACCTGATCTTATCAAACAGCAAATATCAAAATATCATTTAAACTTGATCTTCAAACTATACATAATAAACGCTCAGATTTCCAAGACTTGTTTACTCTCAAATTACACTATTCCCATACCCACCTACTAATCTATCACTGACGCAAAATCACTATCTGACATATAGGCAACACAATTTTCTCTTAAAGCAATAGACTCAATTCACATAGTACAAGTATATACTATATATACTTATACTACTATATATATATATATACTAATACAATATATATATATAATATATATATACTCTATATATAGTTATTATATATACTATATATATACCTATATATATACGTATATACTACATACTCACAAACATACTAATATATTATAGTGGCGGCTCGTGAAAACTTGGAATGGAGGGCCTGCAAGTTATAATATATATATATATATATATATATATACTATATCGATCTAATATATATGATATATAATATATAAAAAATATATATATATAGATAATATAATAACTTATAATATATTATATTTGTATAATAATATAAAAAGTATTATAATTATTAAACTAATACCTAATAGATAAAAAAATAATAAAATATTTTTATATAAATTAATAATCTATAATTATCATAACCTTTCCATATGATCCAAACCATCTATTTCATATACTTGAGAATAATCGTGAAAACACTAATTTATATGCAGTACCTCGATATATTATATTTCATCAACTAAATCGCGAAAAACATGCGATATTGATATCCCTATAAAAACGAGAATTTTAGCCTGTTTAAAAATTTTTTCGTTGCCACTATTTTTATATCCTTCACTTGCACAATATATATAGTATGTTTAAATATCATACGGTATATTTTTGAGTGTAAAAAAAAAAAAAAAAAACAATTCAATCCAAGATTTTTATTATTTTTTTTTTTACTTTAAATGTTTGTAGTTTTAAATACACTATCACTTTACATGAACCTCAAGTGTGAACTGCGCTACACGTAATCTTTAACCAAAAGTAAAATGTTAATCTTGCAAGATGAGTCCAGAAATCTTTAAGGAAAAGGTAACGAAAAAATTGCCTGCTTATCTAGGATTTGGTCATATAATAATATATATATATTATCATATATATATATATATTATAATATATAATTATAAATATTATATACTATATTATCTTATATAATATTATATATTATATATTATATATATATATATATATATATATATTTATATATATATATATAATAGTATATATATATAATAAGGGCAATCTAATAAATATAATTTTTTAATATTTATGTTGTAATAGTGATTATATTCACAACTTTTTTTTTTACATTATCGATTGTAACATTCGAACACATTCTGCATTTAAAAAGACTGATAACTCTCTTAAGATGGAAATAATTATTATACATCAATTAATCCTTTTCCTAATATAATAATCCTAATTATGTGCGATTCCTATTCCTCAAATCGGACTTATTTACCCTCATAATTTTTTATATTTCATATAGTAATATATATATATAAGTATAGGACTTTATTTTTTTTTATATCGATTGCATGCATTCGATACACATTCCGTAAAGCAAAAGCCTAAAAATTGAAAAATTGTTTTGTAGAGGTGTCAAATTTAAAAACAAATACATACAAAAAACGTCATTGCCTGCTTATATAAGACTCTCTCGCTCTTCTATCTACGTCTCTCTCATTGTCCCTCATCTCTCTACTATATATATAGTATATATATATAATAAGTATATATACGATTATATTATATTATATATATATATTATATATATATCTATATATATATATATATATATATAATATATATATATTTATATATTATATATATATATATATATATATAATATATATATATAGCTGAAACATTAGGTAGAGTGTCTAAAGCTGACATCATGTAACTTTTGAACGGTAGCACCTACAGTAAAACAAATTGAATATTTATTATATTAAGCGGAAAATTCTAAGGAGAGGTTTTTAATTTCTTATTTTTATTTTATTTTTTCTATTTTTTTATTAGTATCTTTTCGGAATATACAATCAGGAGCCATCATTTTCTCTAAGCTAATTAATCTGAATATTTATTTATATCATTTAAATAAGTAGCAGGCATATGACAATCCAGCTTACTCACAAAAACGAGAGTAAAATGTTGAAGCAACCTACTTCTTCATTACTAATATTTGAGTTCGTACTTTTATATATTAGACTACTTGTTATTTCAATTGATTAATTATGTATTTTTTATATTCTCCAAAGAGATTATTTTGTAAGAGGAAAAGATGTATTATTCCGAAACGAAAATCGATTGTATTAATACCTTTTTAGAAGAGATAAAATTACATTTAGTAGAATTGTATAAAAAGGCATAATAACAATAAGTACACTAATGAATGAAAAACAAGTAATATATTCATTTTTCTTTGAATACCCATTGTCGTGGCCAGTGGGTATAAAGACTACTATTCCTAAAAAGATTCATTTTTTTTTAACTAAAGGAATAACAACCATATTAAGTGGGTTAATTATTCCAGAGTGTCAAGATGACATACGAATCTCCGGGTCTCATCGAGGGACTCTCAGTAGGAAACAGACGAGAGGAGCATATTGATCACTCGCACCTCTTGTACCCCGTCGGCTCGGGCCTGAGCCACCTAATTGGGAATTTAACAATAAAAACATGAAGACTATCTGAACTAATATACTCCGAGTATAAACGCAAAACAAAAAAAAAAAAAAAAAAAAAAAAAAAAAAAAATTAAAAATCCTCTTCATATTTGATTACAGTAACAAATAGTACTTAAGTTTTGTTTATTAAAATTGTATAAAGTGCCGCCGTTCTCGAGTTACATGAGGTCAGCTACCGACAATCTCTTACACATTTATATATAATATATATACAAAATATATATTAATACAAAATTATATTATAACTATGTATAATAAATAATAATAATTAAATATATATATGATCATCTATATATAATATTATTATAATATACATTATAAAAATTAATATATATATATCTATTTTTTATAACAATAAATATATATATATATTTATATAATTATATTATATTATATATATATTATATATTTATATTACATGTAATTTAATTTTTTTTGCATTATATTTTTCACTATGTGTATTTTCTTCGCTTACAAACAGAATATAGAACACAAAGCTAATCCCGTATAAAGTGCGAGCCTAACATAATCTGGAAAATTTAGTTATATTGGTGTCTGATCTGTATCTACACAGTAAAGAAGGACATTACATTACATGGACAAATCTAGCAACTCTCTATAAATTAAACTCAAGGAAAAACCAATTAATATATATGAAAGAAAACTTATCCAAGAGTAGTTTTAATTAAGCATATATTGAGAGCAGAGAAAGAAGCGCACGAGTGGGCCCTATCGGAGACATTGTGAGACAATAATCACACAGACACTCTATATACTGGCAACTAATTGATTGATAAATAAGTTAACATAATAAAGTAAAAAGAATTATTAGAATTCTTTATTTATTCGTAATGTTGCAAATTTTGTCTTTTTTTTAAGAACCTATATAAATTGGCTTATTTTATAGGCCGCATAAAGCTTTACGCCGCCAAAATTTTATTTAATTGAATATATTTTAAATAAATATCGTACGCCCAATTTGCAGTTGGAAAAAGGACTTCCTTTGTATATTTTCTATCACAATTGATTACTATTTTTTATGTACTAAATTGATAAAAAAAAAAAGTCAGATCACTTTACTTTGACCAAGAATATTCATATTTCATATCCATCCAATAACATGCATGAGCGAATATTTTTTTTATTTAGGTATGTGGGACTAATGGACAGCAACTAAACCTCAATAAAGACGAGCCGCCACATGTATAAAATTATATATAGAGTTACTATACCTAATCAGATCTTTTATACTACATGTAAAAATATAAACTATCAACTATCATTTAAGTCCACCTATAAAATAAGTACTTTATAATATACTATAGTTTCTATTTTACTATCTAATATTTAATATTATATTAACATGTGCATAAGATAAAAATTCACCTGTAACTATAATTTACTAATAAATCTTCATGTAATCCATTACCAAATATATCAAAAATAAAAAAGTTTCATAATTACAAAAATAAATTGTACTTTGTTATTATCATTAATATTTTTGTTATTCATATCTATGGTGTTAATTACAAGGAAGCTTTTATTATTTTATAAAATAAAATATTTAATAACTATAAAACAAGAATTGATAAATACTTAACTTTTGACTATATTATTTATTCATTTGAACTAACCAAAGTTGATATGACTGATTAACTATTTCATCAAAGATAATTGATGGTTAACCTATGATTTCATAGCTTTTATGTAAATGCTCAAATAATAGTGATGGAGGATAATTAATTTGTAAAAATAATAATATTATCATATATCTAGTACAATATACTAATGATAGTATATTAATATAGACAAGTACGATTAATATAATGTTGAGTGTTATGAAATAATAGAATTCTGTATGTGTGAGGATTTATGATTTGATGTAAGAAGTAGGTATTTTGGTGGATTATAAGGTATAAATATATAGGCCAGTAAGATTGAGTAAGTCTGAAATAGTATATGTGAGACTAACAATATATCGTAGTAAGGTCTATAGTATATTATTATATAATAATGATAAATTATTCATGGGTATAGAATATGATAGATCTAATAGAATGGGGTTAGTAGTATTAGTAGAACTATCATATAGATATATGGCATGTATATAGTTAAGGTATAAATAAGGGCTTGTGTGGAAAGTGAGTTGTATAAGTCTTTACTTACACTAATGTCAGTCCTACTATTAGGAGAACGCAGTGATGTGAGACATTAAGAAAAATCTAAATAGAATCCAGCTTCTTGCGATCTCTTCCCATATGATATAAAACGAAACACAGCTAGCAAAAAACCTACACAAGCAACTACACATTATATTCTATGGTTAGATAAGTTTTTTTGTTAATTTTTTCGATAAATGTAACATCTTTTCTACGACACCTATGAGTGTTCACAGAAAGACCGCATAGTGATACACATTAACTAGTGCAGTTCAAGCAATAAGAGAGACATCTTA
>JABUQX010030160.1:25000-52500 GCA_015478945.1 Trachelipus rathkii
TATATATTAAATTATAGTATATACATACTATATATATTATATATTATAGTATATTATTATTAGGTATATATATATAGTCTTTATAATAAATATATATATAATATTATATATATATATATATATAGTAGAGATATTTAAAGTGTCCGGATTAATAGTATGGAAATAAATTATAAGGTATACTACGGATATATATGAGCCGGATATTTCACATGATATTCATGGAAATTTATATATTATAATATACTATTTAACTATAATAGTGAATATATTATATACAATTTTATATATCGGTATATATAATAATTATAAATAGTGAATATTAGCCCAGTATAATCTATTATATTTAATAAGCCTAGGGTAATATCACTTGTGAATATATATATATATCCTAGTACTAATACTATATATAAATTTTCTGTTAATATTATATAGATATAGCGTCGTTGGCAGTATATATAGTAGGTAGGCTTAGAATATAAAACAGAGGTAGTTATGTATAATCTACCAAATTCAAAAGGACATTCTCATATATGTATGGTTCAACAGCCTTCCTCCTATAACAAAGTTAATAGCTGTTGCCTAAAAGTAGATATTTAATTTTTTTTGTTTTTTCATTTTTTGCATTTGCAGCAATAAAATTCTTTTTTTTCGTTCATTTTAGTTTTATGAGTAGCTATTGTTTGTTGATTAAGTTTGCTTTTTAATTGCCTTTTTTTTAATTTGTGGCTTCTAAATTTTTCTTTATTATAAAACAATTATCACGCCAAAGTTTACAATTATTCGCCAATTTTATAGAAATTTCTTTATATCTTTGTTTAGCTTCAATCAAAGAATTTTCAATTGATAGCCTATTATTTAAATTCTTAATTTCTCTCTCTTTCTCTCCTTCTCTTTCTTATCTCTCTTTAAAGCATTTTAATCCTTTTTAATCTTATTCTATTTTCCAGTTCAATATCTTTCTCTCTCTTTCTTCACTCTATCTTTCTTTCAATCTATTGAACAACATATTGAATACAAATTTAGACTAAATTGAGACTATTACACTGATATAATAATATTTGAGGAATTATAGACCACCTCAACAATTCCATATAAAAATTAATTATGAGATTTTTAAAAATTTTTCTATAATTTTGTTCCCTTTTTATTTACTACAATCTTCCTTGATACAATTAGTTACTACAGATGTTATAGCAACAATATTCTTGCATATAAACCTACTAACTAGGGTCAAATTTCTCCATGGAAGGTGAGTATTTTTTTTAAATTACTAACTTCATATTTAGTTTTTATATATTTAAAAAAGGTAGATAATAATATAATAGTTTAATATTGAGACAGATTTTATATATTCTATTTATTATATTCTTTTCTTTTTTTATACTTTTATTAAGTATTTTATTATCTGTATTGAATATTTTATCCATAATTAACATTAATTCTATAATTACTGATTAGATAGTAATATTATATATATTCTTTTTCAATATATATATATAAATTATCCCAATTTTTAATTTAAAAAAAAACTTGTTTGCATGAAAGTTTGTTTCAGCTGAAGAGACAAGTAGGAAATTAAAAAATATTTAGGTTAACGCTTTCAAAGAGAAAACGGAAAATAAGATAGGTTAAATGTAGAACAAACGACAAGTTCAAAAATCGGTTGGACGTTTTTTAAATTTATCTATTTAATAGATAACACTATTAACTGGCGATTGTGTGAGGGATTAAAGTGTCATCAATGCGTTTTACCTGCTTTTCCTTTTTTTGCATTGTTCATTCCCACTGATATTATTTAGAGTTACAGGTGATTGATCGGGGTTGAAGTTGGGCAAATCCATTGTTTATTGAAGACTCATGGACCAAAATTATAGAGGTTGTAATCAGAATATAGAATCAGCTCATTCTCTGTGAGTCATATATAGGACATAAATTAGAACATTATTTCAATTTTAACCAGCTATACGAGAAAGTACACCATGAATTGCTTTTAAGCCTCTCACTGTTTGAAACTTAAACATTGCTAAAGACTAGACAGCGAGTATAGAAAATCAATACAAAAGCATAATGAAAATGTTAAGAACAATAGGTATATCTTTTGAATATTATCGTAAACTGCATAAAATTTTTGTGGAGCATTTGAGTTGGCATTGAAAGGGCATAACGAAACTTAATCCCCTCCGACTACTCCACGATGTTCTTCAAAGGGTAGTGATACTTCAGTGAGAGTAGCTAATTCATTAAGGGGTCCATCTAAGAAGGCCCACTGGTTTTTCAGGAACCTTCGAAAACAATACGAATGAACTTCGTACAAATTAGCTTTGATTCTATATGTCACCGTCTAAAGTAGCTAGATAAGGAGAAATTCATAAGCTGATTTTCTATCTGTCATTGCAGATGAAAAGAGTGATTTTTCCAACATATACCAAATGGTTGTCATTTTTAGATATATTTTTAAAGGAAAACCAACAGAAAGATTTTCGAGCTTTATGGCACCAGAAACGTATGACGCTGAAACACTTACTACTTGTCTTTTAAAAGAGATCGAAAGGTTGGGTATCAATGACCACAAGGATAAATTAATATCACAAACTTATGATGGTGGTAACGTTATGAGAAGAAAGGTCTGGTTAGGATATATAAGGGAAAACGTTCTGAAAAAGCTGAATATTATACATTTCATCTAATCAGTTTATTTTAGAAATGGAAAATTCTGGAGAAGTTAACAGAAATGTCCGCACCTTTTTTTGCTAATCTTCAAGCCATATGTGCATTTTTTTCCCACTAGCCCAAAGAGAACAGCAGTGTTGGATCAAGTAGGGAAAAGACGATTACCTCGGTCAATTCCCACCAGATGGAACTTTAATTCTCATGAGTTAAAATTTGAAATTAACAGTTTTTGAAGAATAAAAAAGTCAGTTCTTAAAGCTAAGTTCATAATCGGACTAATTTCAAGATTTACATAATTTTTCCCTTTATTCTGATTTTTCCAAGTTCTCGAGAGTAAGATAATTTTTAATTTTTGGATTTCTTTTTTTCAACGAAATCAAATGCCTACGTAGAACTTTCTTTATGGTCAACTTCAAAAGAGGAACATTGACCCCAACAAATAAGATCTGCATTGATACTTTTGAGAGGAAAGTTCTCTCATAAGAGAAAATTTTTGAATTTTCAAAAGTTTCCCCGCAATGTTGCAAATCGGAGAGAAGCAGAAACAGGGTATTTCCAATTTAAGTAGAGAGGCAAAAGAAATATGTGACCCAATAATTTATCAGATGAAAGACAGATTTAAGTTTACAGTTCATCTAATTGCTTGTGCATTATTTTTGTAAGAAATGTTTGCCCCTTGTAAGAAACTTTCTTTAAGAAACTTGTAAGAAACTTGTAAGAAACTTTTAAGAAACTTGTAAGAAGCTTGTAAGGAAGCTTTAAAAAATTTACAGAACTGAAAAATTTCTATCAATGTCCGGAGCTGTAGCTTTCCTTGATTTCATTAGTGAAAATAATAAATTAGAAGACACATTCAGTGAATGTGTAAAAATTAATTAAAGTCCTTATTAACTATACTTTACAGATTGACAAATCGGAAGCTGAGCGGTGTTTTTCTCTACATTAAAAAAAGGATTTAAACTTTTGTGATGTTATATATACGATGGGAGCACATTTTGGAGTACAGTGCTATTATGCGGCATTAGCAATTTGCTCTACAGTAGAAAAATAGGATATTTTTATCGTAACATTATATTTAAATAAATTAAAAATCTTTGCAAAATTATTTTAATATTTGAAAATTTTGCGTGCATTCTAAAAAGAATCCGGCTCCGGATCTAAATTCGTTATTTTAAATTTAAACTACTATAGAATAATGATTTATCTGATTAAGTATTAATATCACTTAATTATAGTTTTATAGGGTATCAAAAAATTTAAAAATTCTCAAATAGGGATGCAAAAACATTTAGTAGGTTCGTAAACTGAGGCCTAATATATATATATATACCTAATAAATATATATATATATATATATAAATATATATATATTATATTATATATTCTATAATTCTATTTATTATATTATTATTATAAGTTATTAATATACATAATATACATTATTATATATATATATTATTATATAATTGTGTGTGTGAATTTAGGATGCGAAAATCCACCTATAAATTGAGTACGCAAGTCCCGCCCTGATATATATATATATATTATATATATATATATATATAGTTATATATTATATATATATAAATCAATATATATTTCTTTATTATATAATATATATAATATATATTTTATAGACTTACTTTATAAATTATTAATATAAATATCTATAAATTATTATTAAATTATTAATATATATATAATATTAAAATACTATATAATTTCTAATTAATTATTAATATACTATAAAATAATAATATAAAATTATATATTATATGATATATAATAATATATATATATTATTAGTAATAAATTTTAATACAAATAATATATATATATATATAAGAATATATATAAAGAATTATATATTATATAATAATATAATAGCATGTAGTCATAATAATATAGACCATTTTAAACATTTGCTTGGAGAGAGAGAAAGTACGGATAGATTTCTGGAAAGCTATAGATATTATCGCAATATACAAAGGTAACAGGAGATCCAAGCAACTGGGTGACCCAACTACAGCACGTAATTTCATTGATGCAACTCACGCCTGGGCAAAAAAATCTACGAAAGAATATTTTAAGAGAAAGTTGAGAGTGATTGTCTCGAGCCCGAGAGACTGGGGAGGAACAAGCACGGTTATACATGGAGGAATGGCAAACGACAGATCCTTCTGTTTTACCTAAGCCTATGGTTTATGGAGAAGAGTGTTAGACTATTTCAACGGCAAGAATTTAATGTTGCGCGACTTATTGATTTCGTCACAACATGAGGCTTCTTTGTTATTTATCTTGTACCAGGGAGATGATAAGAAGAATCCATCGGAAGATAAATTATAGAAGTGAGTGTTAGAACTAGAAGAACAACCTAATAAGTGTATGTACGAAAAATGAAGTTGTAATTTCAAAACGGTAATGGTTTGACAACGGATTATATGGTTTGAAGTAAGGAGAAGGAATTAAACAGGGGAGTGAATTATCGCTAGTAACTTAGTTTCATACATTAATTATATTTTTAGAACGTGGTTTAATATAGTAAAGTGATTAGAGTGTATTAGGAGTTTTTGTGGAGATTATTTAATGGCGTAAATGGGTGTACGACAACTTAGTCCAATGTTTGGAGGTGAGGAGGAGAGACGAAGCATTTAAACCTAGGGAGGTGGTGAAGTGTTTCTTTGACTGAGAGGGTTGGGACTGAGGCATTGGGGAATAGAATGATGATATTTTGTACATTAAGACAGTACGAATAGTTGAATGGTAACGGGGAGGAGAACGAAAGGCATGAGGATGATGGATGGGAAAGGAAAGAGAAAGGTGAAAGGCGGAATAGAATTCCAGCGAGTATATTTTAATATAGTTTGCGACTGTCTTTAAACAGGGAAGGCGCAGATGTGGAGGAGAGCTTAACTAAGGAGAGTTGAAAAAATATGGGTTAGCAGCACTATGAAGAGCAACTGAGAGATTCCGCGAGGTGATAGGAAAGGAGGAATGTCTCGAATATAGGTTAGAAGAGGTATCTTCGTGAAAGTATATCTTGTATACCGACGTGCCTTTTATGAGAAGCTGAACGTTTGGACCGTACTCGAGAAGGGAGGCAGACGTAAGAATACCAGTGGCAAGAAAATCGATTGGCTCTGAGAGACAATGACTGCAAGAATGCAGAAGAGACAGAATAGGAACGAAGTACCAGAGAAACTGTAGGAGTGAAGAAAGCACTCTCATCCCTGAAGATGTCATGTGGATAGACTGAGATGTGGGGAACATCTGGAAAGGCATGCGATCCGATAGAATGCCCTGAAAATGAAGATGGGGAATGGAACACCGGCACGCGAAGAGAGACTGAAAAGTAATAGGACGAGATACAGAGATAGATACAGTAGGTGCAAAGAGTTTAAATTATAATGAGAAAGATTAAAGAGATGCCAGCATACAGACAATGAGTTAATTAGTTGTAAGAGAAGAGTGAGAATGGTTACCCCAGGAAGATTAGAATGTCCTGGAGGAAGAGCTCATTACTGACGACATTCTGAACAGTGAATGAAAATCTTCTGAGGAAGTAAGGAAAAGAAGTTATAATAAAGATTAATTAAAATATCGTTCGACATTATGCAAATTTTGACCGCTCCGCCGTCGTGAGAGCGCTAGATGCTCCTTCGTTACTTTACTCCAAAAAAAATACGTATAAATATATTCATAACAATATATTATTCTAATATCATTTATTTAAATAATATTTTATACAATTTTTTACTTAATTGTATTAATTTTTTTTATATTAATAATTTATCTTTATCGAATAAAAAAATTGTCTTCATGATTAATAAATTTAATTTAGTTATTTTAATTTTTCCACTGTAGCTTATGTTATAGATTTTTTTAGTTAACTGGCAGGTAAGCTCTTATATTACTGACATATATTTTAATTATATACATATATAAGTTTTATATTATATATAATATTAATATTATATAATATTATTTAATATATTAAATATATAAATTTAATATTAATATATTATATAATTTATATATTATTATATATATATATATATATAATATATAATATATATATATATATATTAGTGCACTATATTATATAAGTATATATATATATATATATAATTATATTTATAGTTAGCAAAATATCGCATCTATCCAGAATAATAGAAAAATGAGACATACTCGAGTTTGATCCCCCCCCGTTAGTTCCGTTTTATTTGCAGCAGATATTGAAAATGTTATCCTCTTAACTGTGGAACAAGGGTTCGTTAGAACCCGAATTCAATGAGTATTGCTGCTCACTACTTTTCGTGTAATGTTTTTTATCACGTCTAAAACCTTTCATATCCGTCATTTTCGTTACAGCTTCAACGTATTTTATAGTAGCTGAGATTAGTCCTGGGGAAAACAAACACTTCTCCAATCTCAATTGAGAAATGTAAATAATTTGGAGAGTAATATTGGTGATCTTTGGGGGCCATGCTTGAAACCATTTTTTGGAAATTCAAGATCGATTTTAAAAAACTAATATTACAATCATCGACAGTCACCATGAGCCAGAATTAATCCATTTAATAACACAAATAATGAGAGGACCTTGTGACCAGAGTGCTCCATTTTGTTGACCAAATAGTTTATTTATGTTTCACATTATTCACTCATCCCGATAGGTGCAGTAATAATTTCTGTTTGGTAGGAGAACCACACAAAAACCTTTAACACGAGTTTTAGTTAACAGCGTTCAAAAACAGAACATAACTATCAAAAGAAGTAAAATTGACGAACGCCAATCTACACAATCTTTTTTATGCATAATAATTGCTTAGTTATTTTTAAATGAAATTAAATGATTTAATTATCCCAAATTTTTTTGATTTTTCCGATATTAAACTTCAATAAGGCAAGAGAAACAAGTCTCGTCACTATTAATTAATAATACATTTTTAACCATAACCAACTCACTCAGTTTCAATTTGCATCAAAACAAAAGAACGAAACCGACCAAAAGTACTCACTCGTAGAGTCGGTATTTTTTATAGCCTGAGTATATATTCATCGTTCATGGACAATCATTTCTTTATTCTTTTTAAATAAATACAAAATGCTTTAAACATATTTATATTATTTATACCTTATAATATTATATCATATATTATATCTTCAATTACTTATATTCGGTAGGGAAATACTATAATGAGATTAATGGCATAATATTAATATGATATAAATATATAATAAATATATAATTAATAAATAATATTTTAAAATAATATAATAATATATATAATAAATTTATTTAATATAAATATGTATATATAAATTTATATATAAAAATTTTCGCATTTCAGTATAATATAATTTTTATTTCTTAAATGCTAATACCTAATTCGACTTATTTATAAAAAATAAAATTTTTGCCACCTTTTGGGTTTTTCAACTATAATAATACAGAAAAAGCAGATATTAAAAACATTGATAAGAAATAGTGACACAAATAATGCAGATTATACTATTTTCATTTTAAAGTAAAACATTGGTGTTTTTAGCAGTGAAATAAATAAGTGATTTTTTGACTTTCAGTTAATGGGCCTAAAGCGTTCAGTTTTTCATTTAGAGCTTGTGTTCTTAATTTAATAAAATGAAATCAAAAGATAATTTAAATATATATAAATAATATACATAGCTTAGGGTTCAAGTACAAGAGTACTTGTAACTTGGACTTGGACTTTTTTAAGTTACAATTTTTTTTTGGTTTCATGTTAACTTGTTACTGATAGTATTTGTCACTTTACAGTTTTCTTAAAAACCAGTATATCACTTATGTGAGCTTAGGTACTTGTACTTTGTTCGACTGCCTCATGTACTTTGTTGAAAATGTCATGCTAAAGTGATATGGTTGCGAGAGTACTGCTTTCTGGCATTTTTGCACTTGCCAATATTTTTTTTTGTTTAACATTTTTGTACCTACTTGATATTATTTATTTTTATGTAGTCGTTAATATTACGTAATTTTCGCATTTATTACGCAATATAAATATGTCCATATATATATACTATATATATAATATATATATATATATATAATATATATAAGTACTATTATATAAAAAACATTTGTGAAAATATATGAGAAAATATAATTTATGTGAGGTAGGACTCTATCTCTCGAACTTCAGAGTATATATAGATATAAATATAATATATATATATATTATATATATATATATATATATATATATAGTCAGGATGAATAAACTGGGCCCAAACCGAAAGAGGTCCAAAAAAAAACTAAAAACAATAATTACCTCTCTAAAGTCTAAGCAATTGAGTGAGTGAGTGTCTTATATTCAATAATATATTAAACTATATATTTATTATATTATTTTTATATTAATATATATTTTTATACTTTCACTTATATATATATATTTTATTAATATTTTTATATTATTATTAATATACTATTATTCTTATATATCAATACTATATATTATATAATATATATTATAATATATATATAAATATATATATATATATATATATATATTGTACGGTATATATTATTTTATAATTAATTTATTAATTAATTATTTTATAATATATAAATTTTAATATTTTATTTTATTATTATATACATTTTATATATATATATATATAAATCTCCACTTATATATATATATATATTATTATATATATATTATTTATATATATAATATATATTATAATTTCTTAATTGCGATATACACTCTAAAAATTTTCCCTTCATTAATATTTATTTATTAATTTCCTTCTCTATAGTTTCGGGTAAGAATCTTCTTCCCATTTTCAAGACGTCCCTTTTATTTCAATAATAATGAAAAAATTTAACAAAATATTATCCTAAAATTAATTGAATAAGTTAAGAATCAGATATCAAGGTTTTGTGAAATAAATAAAACCATATAGATAAATTAATGATTACAATAATATGTGGTAAGAGTTCATGATTTGAACAAAACCCTTCACATCAGTATTAAAGACTGGTTAAAAAATTAGATTTTTTTATTAGGGAGTCGGTTTCTAGGATATTTTGTTCTCAAATTATACATTTTATACATTTCTAACACTGAAGATCGGGTTCTGCAGTGTTGGGACATTTTATTATGTCCCAAAATTCGTATCTCCTGATTGAGGTCGTTTGTCTTCTGAAGAGATTGAGTCATTTTTATTGCTGAATAGGGGTATACTGACGTTTAAATGGTCTATTTTTGAGTATCTTCTCAACTTAAAAATACATACTTGTGTAATCAGCTAGCAATACTATGGAAAGTTCATCAGATATTGTCTTTGATGAGTGACCTTAGGAGCGCTCTTGCATAGTGAGCAAGTTCACTTCACGACTTATGTAATATGATATATTATACTGTATATGAGCAATAATGTACTTACTGCCATGTATTTATACTTAAATATTAAAAATATTTTCCAGTCAAATTAATCTTGATATATTTGTAAAATCAACAAATAGTTAAGTTTTGTTTATCTTAAAACAGTTGACATATTTATATATTATATATATATATATATAAAGCAATTTTTAACTCGATATATATCAGAATTTTGTTAAACGATTTTTTCACCTCAGAAGTTCACACCTCATATACAAAATTATACATTAGGTTATAAGCTTGTTAATATTATGAGCTGGGCTTTGTCTTTAATTATTGCTGAAAGTAATTTTTTCGCAAAAGTTGAGTCATTATAAATTATGGGAAACCATTTTTCATAATATATGTTTTCTGGAAATCCAAGTTCTTCTTGTAACAATTAACATAAGATGACGAAATTTTGTGTCTCCTTTCAAAAAAGAGTTTTAATTAAGTTTGATTTTAAAATATTGAGGATGAAAGATAAACATTTTTCTTCAATATCCAGTAAAAGTATATGGCGAGATTGGTGATTGATTGGATTTGAAGTTGTGTAACAAACGTTTATGGAGGGTTTATAGTTCCGAGGGATTGAGGAGAGACAAATAATGATACCTTATATAAGGGTAAGATGGGATAAGGTTAACTGTCGGTATTATAGTAGAAAAGAGTGAAGGCACGGAATGTGTTTGTCTCCTTGGTTATTCAGATTTTAAATGGATGGGGTTATGAAAGATAATTAGAGGTGGGATGGCAAGGGATAGTGTTTAAATGATGAAAAATGGAAGAGAGGTGGCAGGGTCCTACCTATGTATACAGCGATGAATTTGGTATTTTGTGTGGCGAATTTAAAGAGCTTTTGAGAGGATTGGTCGAGATATTTGGTAGGTTGTGGAAAAGGAGGAGTTTGAAAGTAAACGTAGATAGATAAGAGTAAGGTGTTGTGAGTGAGGACAGTCTGGTGTGAAGTTAATGTTAGATGGTGAGAGACTGGAAAAAGTGTCTGAATATAAATATTTATTAAATAAATGTTTGGATAAAAGGAAATGGGTGCTGCATGAGTGTAAGTAAGTGAAAAAAGTTGTGATGGTAGGAAGGTGGTGGTGCAATTAAATCGTGGTGGATGTAGACTAAGTCTTGAGTGCGGCTAGGGTTTTACATAGGGTATGTTGTTACCTGTGTAAATTTATAAGTAGTGAGACTATGGATACATAAGAAATAGAGGTATTAGATCTTAAAGTAACAATGTGTTCAGATGGGACAATCTTTGGGGTGTGTTAAGGTGTATGAAAGAATTGTTTTAAAATTGGGATGAATTATTAGAGTGTTGTTGGTGGCTGTTGAAGAAAGGGGTAAACTGGAGATAATAAATAAAGTACGTTGAGATGGTTTGGTCTCTGTGGGACAAGATGGAAAATAGTCGTTTGGCTTAAACAGATGCATTAGTTAGTTGAGTGTGGTTGGAGTCAACCGCCTGGGAACCGAAGAAAAAGTGGCAGTTGAGTCAGTAAACGGAAATAACATGGTAGGAAAGAAATTGAGTTTGGCAGAGGCAGAAGAAAGGTGAATAATATGAGTGAATGGCTTGGTTTTTTGAGGGGGATAGATAAATGGTTGTAGCCCACCTGGCCAAGGATGAACCCCACATTGCGAGATGCCATAGTTAGGGTCCGTCTCGGTCTCGTGAAGCTCTAGGCTGGATTTTCTGACTGCGGCGAGTCTCACAAAAAGGTTTAAGGGGGGCGGTAAGGCTGAGCTTCTTTTCGACATGCTTCATATCTTCTTACTACTTTTCTGTTCCAGTGATGTTCTGCACACCTTAACCCCATCTTGGGGAGAGAAGTGGGTGATGATGATGATGATGATGATGAATTGATGATGATGATTGATGATGATATATATATTATATATATATATATATATATACTATATTATATATAATATATATATATATATATATATATCTAATATATATATATTATATATTATAAATATATATAATATTATATAAAATAATATTTAATGTTACGCGTCGGGTGACTAGTGGGAGTTAGACTAGGTAATGGTCAAGTTTGATAGTACTTGTAACTTGTACTTGAACCAATTCTAGAGTACTTGTACTTGTATTGATAAAATGTTATCTTGAACCAGATGCTGGATGATAACCTACTTAAAGTAGCTCAATATTACCAGTGGCTCTAGCACTACCACCATCAGTTCTTCTCACTACCTATAAATATTATTATCTAATTTTATGGAAATTATTATTTATTATTTTTGGTAAAATATATCTATATATATATATATATATATATCATATATATATATATATATATTATATATATATATATATATAGCAAGCCTAGATAAACATTTGTAAAACTTTTAAAATTTGTATTCCGTTTATAACTTTTGTCATTATTTATGTTAGAGAAATTTGTAACCTAAGTTCAATAGCTGAAAAAGTTATACAAGGCCTTGCCTTCAGCTTAACTTATTTAGCCAGTCTCTTCCACTCATGTCGTCACACGCAGTTGGACTCACTTGCTTACTTGCACCGGAGAGAGAGAGTCCGAATTATAAGAAACTCACTCCAAAGCCATTAGAAGATAATGCGTTAATAATGGGGAGATGTTACAATAAGCACAATTTCACATGAATATAAAATTAATATGATTCTAATTGCAATATCAATTAAGTATATAAAATTATATAATATTATTATAAACCAATTTTATATAATGATCAAACCAATGTGTTTAAAGATTGTATAAATAACTTAAATAGAAAAGAATTGAGAAAAAATAATAAATTTAAAAGAACTACTTAGGCCCTATAATATTGGTGAAGCCCGGAGTAGAAACACCCAGACTCGTGCAACAGGCCTGCCATTCCTGATAGAGATCAAGCAGAAAAGCTAAGACGAAAATAAAGGAGAGAGTTTATAGGAAAAAGCGCTGAACACATAATACTACAATTTATGTCCACTAGCGGGGTTTGACTCAGGAACACCTACGATAGAAATATTGAAAATCTAAACGCATATATACTTTATTACACTAGTTCTAGAGAACTTTCATTTTCATTTTCCACTAATTTTGTTGATTATGGAGAGTCTTTTACATTCTATCTTTAAACTCAAACTCTTACAGTTTCGAGATTCATTGTCAGATTCATATTAAAATCCTTCACTCTATTACGGTTTAAAGAATTTCATTTCATGTTTAAAGTAATTGGTAATTATGGGCAGAAAAACATACACTACTATATTTTTAATGGATTCCACTAGCGAAACCAATACTATTATTTCCTTATTTCGAGAGAATCTTCTAATCGAAATATGAGTTTCTGATAGACCATATCATGCGCCCTTTTTATGTATGAAGTCCGATTTTTGAACTATTCTTCAACCTACACAGGACCTAACTGTTCTTAGCAAGTTCGCCTCCACATATGTTTAAAACAAAAAAAAAAACCCCCCCTTCAAATTTCCTTTACGGTATGGATTTCTTCATCATTTTAAGTTTGGTTTTATGGGCAGAAATTTATTTTTTGATTCACTACGAAAAACTTTTTGATTCTTCCTATCTTCACTTTACTTTAAATTGGTTTCTGTGAGCCATAACTCTTTTGAGTTGTATGAAAGAAATTTTTCAAATTTATATTAGGATCTTAAATTTCAAGCATACTTTTGATCTCTCTTAAACATTTCTAATGTTTATTGCATATTGTATATTAAATATAACTATCTTTTCACTTTAATCTATGAAACTAATTTAAGCGTATGAGCCGGCATTGTATTTCATATAATCATAGCGATACATTTTAGAATACGACCTATAAACTTATATTAGACATCTCGCCCTTGAATCAACGGTTTTTCAGAATCAAATTAGTGGCGTTATCTTAATTAATCTTGTAGAAATTAATTTAATATTGTAATATATTTGTAATTATGTATAAAATATTCTTTGTATTTAAATGTTTGTAATGTTTGTTCTTATATCTAACGGATATAAACCAAATATGCTAGTGTTTAAATGCACATATATATTTCTGTATATTTATATAAATTTAATAACATTCTAATTTGAGAACATCAATTGTATATTTGTTCTTGCAACTCGTGTTACACGAATTATTAGTGAACATACTTTTCTAATGCACTCCGTGTCTAATGGGCGGCAAGTATATAGCAGCTAAATAATAACCCCAACACTTCTCGAGTAAAAAACTTTTAAAATTTGTTATTTCCTCCGTTTATTATCTTTTTGTACTATTTATGTAATACTAGAGAACGTGTGAGGTAACGGTATTGAGTATCACAAGCCTGAAAAGCTGAGTGAAAAGCTTGCTCAGCTTACTTATTATAGCCAGTTCTCCACTCTATACCCAAGTTTTCGAGTCACAAGCCGTTGGTCTCACTCTCGCTTGCCCTCTCAACAAGAAAATTGGCGTGTAATTAATACTATTTTAATGGTTAGATTTGAGAGAAACTTGATGGTCTTAAAGAGAACATATCCTGTAGCTTTGCTGTTTGTGACCAGGTATAAATCACATACACAAAAAAATATATATAGAGAAAATAAGTGGCTTCATGGAGAAAATTGTTTTCAGTATGCTTCTCGTTTTTAAACATTTCTGCAAACTTTGAAATCTCAAATTTCCTATTTCAATATCTAGTTTCTCTCTCTCTCTCTCTCTCTCTCTCTCTCTCTCTCTCTAATTTTCTGATTTACTTTCCTCAGGCCTTTTAAAATAGGTACTATAGTACTCATATTTGTGAGAAATATGTAGGCATTAATGGAGTTATTATGCTGCAGCCAAACTTTTTAAAATATGGTCAAAATGTTTAAAAATTATAGAAAGGACACCGAATATTTTTTCTCAATAAGAAATAGATTTTATAATTTAAAAGTAATTTATTCCCTCAGTGCAAGCAGCAAAGCTACAAAATCTCATTTTTAACACCTTCAATCATACTTATCTCAAATATGATTATATATTTTATTAAGCAGTAGTTTACCTCTACATATAAATATAAACAATTATGGGCATGCACACACGTGATATAACAGTGTAAACAGGACAAGAACTGCAATAGTTGTAAATGAATTTTCTCTCTATGTCTACCTCAATAACGGCTTAGAAAAAAAATAATCAAAAACTAATTGAGATAAACTGTAATATTGTAAGCACCTTAATTGGTCTTCCATATATTCTAATACGATAAATCAACTAGAGCAACATTGTAACATCAACAACTATTCTCACCTTTTTATAATCGATATCTCCATTGTGGCCAGAACCCCTGCTGGACCCACTTCTCGATAAATGTGAAGAGGTAGACTTAGATGTGTTGTCGCGTTCACTCGCAGACTGAAAAATAAGAATAATATATTTAAGTACTGATAAAATTACTTCAATAAGTTTTTTAAGAAACAAATTTAACCCTAAAAATTTCAATAAATGTCACATATCAAATTGCCGAAAGTGTAACCAATGTGAGAAAACACTTATAACTGAATCGCATTTTATATATATATTCTATTTAACAAAAAGTAATAAATTCGAGTCTGATTATATGATATAGGCGTATAGATTGCTATATCGCGTATAATCCGCAATTATTTTATTAGGTTGCGGGCTCTACAACATATACTTAGTATAGGGGAGATGCTATTTTAGTATAGTCATTATATATATATCATTATATTATATATATAAATATATATACTTATCATTATTAATGATAATTATAATAGTATAACATATATTAATAGTATATTATATTAATATTATAATTATATTATAATATGCAATACATCAGTAGATATTGAAAATAAATTTATTATAAACTCTAATAATATAATTTAATATCTATATAATCCAATAGTTATTTCTTATTACAATATATCAGGTATAATTACTCTACTAATTTTATCAAAAATATTCATTATAATAAAAACTCATTATGTGTACTAAAAAATATATGATATATATGATAAAATATCAAAGATATCCAAAATATTACGATTACCTTTGCTCGATACAAGGGGGAAGAAAAAAAAAAAGGAACACTCCAGCACTCCCATCCTTAAGATGACGTGAAGTGCTTTGCTGTATGTCTTAGATGCTCTTTACGAGGTAGTTGTTGTTCGGTTATTCTGCCGATTTTTTCTGTTGTTGATGCGCTACGGAGTTGAGTGTAAATTTTAGTCTCTGATATGCCAGGTTGGCTCTTCATGGATGGTAGGATCCGCATTTGAGAGGTAGTCGTAGTTGTGTTACGATGATATACTATAGCCATATATAAATAAATATTTGATTAATTCATATAATATGCATTGACGACCTTGTATTTGCTGTGACTTATTGCGATGCTTAGGTATCGTTCTCAACTTACATGAAAGAAGTTGGTATGTGAGGGGGAGTATTTTGTTGGGAGGTTGTTCTGTGTTTAAGTGAAATATTTAGATTGTATTTATTAGATCGTTGTACTTTCTGTTTTATATAGTTTATTTTTGATCCGTATTATATTTTAAGTATTATAAAAAACGCTGTATTGACAAATTAATAAAGTCGGAATTATATATAGTTACTCTAGTAGATTCGAGAGTTTCCAACATAAGTGGTCTAAGGATTTATTAGGAAGGTTTGGGGGTTGGTACACACATTATAGATGATTCCCAATGTTTTGTGAATGTATATTTGTCACATAATTAATTGAGTATTGAGGGGTTGTTCTTATTACAACATATATGGTATATACATATATATATCTATAATATATATTATTTGATTAATAATATTATTATTAATATATTTAAATTATCATATTCTATATATAGTATAAATAGTATATATATATATAATAATAATTATATAGTATTATATATAATTTATAATATCATTTATATATACTATTATATGAATTATATATAATATATTAAGTATATATTATACATATTTATATGATAAGGACAGTAGTTGCAAATCTCTGTCCATCTATTCATCACTATGAAATGATAGTACTATAGTTTAAGTATAGTATTAAATCAATACTATATATATATATATTATTAATATATATATATATAAGCTACTATAAGTATATTTCTCTTGCCGAATTATCACGAGTCTTCTCACTATCATTTTATATATGCTTCTTTTAGATTTGTAAGATAAGACTTATGAGTGAATTGTATAGTATTTCACTATATACTATGATGCTATTTAATAAGGTTGATTTATTATTTAATATAGTACTAAAGCTTTCTAAGACTTTATTTTAAGGTAGTTCAGTCATATAAATTATATACATGAAAATTTTCAAATTCTTTATTAAGTGTTAAATTAAGTTTGCACAGTAAGTATCAGAGCTAAATTTTTACTTAATATCAATAAATTCCTGTGATCGGCTTAATACTTATATAATTTCAATCAACCCTAGGTTGGCTCAACTAATACGTCATTATGTACAGAGTCTTTAGTTAAGTATTTCAAGTTCCAATTCATGATCATTCGATATTGGGAGATTCCTTTGTACATACGTTTTATAACGACTATGTTTATTTACCTTTCAAATATAAATAATCAAATTTATGTTGAGTACTTTACTGTATAAACAATCACCACTGAAAATAAAGAGTACAAATGGTTAAAATAGTCCCACCAAAAATATGAAATGATTAGCTATCATTTATTAATCAAGAACTTTACTATTAATTAATTTCAATTTACTATCACAGAAAATTAATCAACCCTTTTCTCTCCCCCCGATTAGAGTACTAAAGCATATTGCGATTGATATTCCGCATACCTATTCAATTACATTATTTTTTTATGCGTAGCTCTCATGACTATCTGCTTGTGAATTTGTGGTATATGGTTTTACTTGCTATATACATTGAACTACCTCAATGAGCAGATGTAATCATATGACGCTATTTTATGTAATCAAAGATGATATTTAAGTAGCATAGTAACATAGTTAATATATACTATATAACACATATATATATAAATATCTAGTTATATTAATATATTATATCATATTATTATACTATCTTAAGTATATTTATATATATATATTATATACTATAGTTATAAATATATTAATATATATATAAATATTGAATATAATATATACTATTAATAATTAGTTAAATACGTATCTAGATGCAGATACTATGATATATAATATATTATTATATATATTTAAATTATATATATTAATATTAAATATTATATTAATATTAATACATTTATAATTCATTATTATTAATATAGTATATAAATATAAGTATTATAATTATATATTAAATATATAATAATGTAGCTAATTTTAATCCGAACTTAATATAATTATATAATAATATATACTAGTAAGTATTAATTAGTATAATACTTTGTTTTGCAGGTTAATAAATTTGAGAAATAGATGAAGACTAAGCATGAAAAATGTGGGTAAATTTTAAGGTAATGAGTCGCTATTGACATATACGGAAGAAGATACATATAAAATACCAATCTGATCGTATAAAAAAGAATAACACACAAGAGGCAATCCCTTATTACCTATTTCGCATAATATTTTCGCATTGAAATGAAGAGTAAACTTTTCGTGCTTAAGTCACTCTCAGTATAAATTACTATCGTCTTGACGTCAAAGATCTACAAAGTCCTAAATTTTACGGGGCTCTAGCGGTTCAGTGAAGGTCTTGGAACATATCTTAGTAACATAACTTTAGTAAGTCAACTTGCAATAATTGTTAACTACTTAATCTAATTATACTATGAAATATTCGACTGTAGTAAAAAGTAAAACAGTTATTATTTGAAAGAGTGGATTTGTCGTATTAGCACATATAAGACCTATAATATTTTTTATTTGAATCAAAAAAGACGCTTATCCTTATATTTTCTTCAGAAAGTAATAAATGAGTAAAGCTATGAATAGATCTAATAAGATGCTATACAATTTCAAAACTCAAGATATCAGGTCATGGTCTTAATTCATCTAAACTTTTGAGCCTGCGATAGAAGAGAAGTTACCTTAGAGAGAGGAAATTTTTTATTCTTAACCTAAGTTCGTGATCATTCGCTATTTCCACATCACCAAATAATTAAAAAAAGATTCGTCTGCAAGTAGTGGAGTTTGCAACGAGGGCTCTCAATAATTTCAAATGTTATTCATCTTTGGGATGATAAAAAGAATGTCGTTAGGGAAGCAAACTTCACTGCCATATCATATCAGGAAAATTATTATGCAAATAATGTTAAAAGTAGAGTGGAGCATATAAAACTTACAAGACTGTTTTAGATCAAAGGCTGCAAGATATTAGCGTCTTAACAAGGTGGACGTTAGCCGGTAAGATCAATCCTCCATTTTAATACCTAGCATTCCTTAATTATATAGAAATAAATCAATAGTAGTAAAATAAAAATAAAAAAATATTGATCCTCATAATTTCCAGTGTCTGAATTTTCTGGTGCTGACAGACGATTACCGGTTCGAAAGTCGGAATTAAAAGCATACATGATGATAAATAGTGGGAGGTTTATTTGCAATAAAGCTTTTGTGCTGCATTTACGAAAAATACGTAATGTAAGGAGATGCAACATTCTGAATTAAATAACCATGATATTGATAAAGGGGTATATAGAAAACAATGCATACATAATATTATTTATATATATATAATATATAACCAATATCAGTCTGAGTCAGGATTCCTAGAAATGAGATTTAAATATTCCACCTATGTGGTAGCGCGACGGGTGGTTTTATATCTGTGTAATTTGTTAATATGGAAGACATCGTTAAATATAAAATGGATACAGCACGAAGCGCGTGTGCCCATAAGCGTTATATACAGCGAGTTTAGTGAATAAGAAACCGAGACTGTTTATGATGTTGGTGAAGTACACCCAGGAGATGAACTATATCTCCTCATACACATAGGAGATCTCAGTGATTGGTCTTAGCACATGGAGGGAATCGAATGCTAAGAGATTAACTTCCGATGAAGTTCTGAGAGTAGAAGATATTTATTTTCCGGTCAAAGTTAATGTAGAATTTACATTGAAAGAGAGATTCCGTGTAGCGGAAATTGAAAATCATACAGTAATTGAATGTCTTAGCCGTACAAAGCCATTTGATGGGAATATCGTGGTTCGAGTTCTGTTTCTGGTTATAAAAGCCATCGCCTGATCAGAAATTTTTAAACTGTTACAAATTGGCCTTTGTTCTTAAAGATGAAATTACGAATTTGAGTTTGCTAGTTAAAGTTAATTATAAAATAATATCATAGAAGAATATATATAAGTTATAGCTTTATTCTGCAAAGAATTATGAATATATATTAGTTGCGTTATATTTATAATTTAGTTATAGCATATTATATTATTTTATAGTATTTATTATAGTATATTATTTATAACTATGCAATTATAGTTATATTATCTAAATTATATTATATTATTATTACTTTATTATATTAAATTATATTTCATTAATTTATATTACCATTCACATATTTTATTTTTACATATTGCATCATATTATTAGCAATATATATATAAGTAAAGTTATATGTTATATTGTATTATATATATTTACTCTTCAATATAATAAACTATATTAATCAATTATATTTATAACATTAAATGCTATATAAGGTCTCATAATAATCTTACTGAATTAATGACTTATATCTTAAATATTATATTATTATTATATTATAATTAATATTATATATATTTTTAAATATTATATATATTATATTATATTCATTATTATACTTATAATTAAATGGACTATTGTAATGTGTTGTAGAGCATGATAATGGCAAAACCAAATGTACCTGTGATGCTCAGTAAAGTCAATATCTTAGAAAGATACAAGACTTCGATACTTAAGACGAATAAGGTTTATCACGAAATCGAACCCCGACAAGCGGGTCGACATACTCAAATTGGATGATGCGAGTAATCGCGTCTTCTCGCAAGGACAAAGTGAAACCATGGCAAGGGACAAGTCGTGACTGATATTGAGTATTCTCGGTGGGAAGAGCTCGAAAGGCGCCTCTCTCCTGAAACGTTCCTGCAGCTAAAGTTCTTGATACTTAATAAGTGTTAATTTCTAATAGCTAGTATATAGCTGTCATACATTGTTTCAGTCATCACGTTAACGATCTTGTTTTGTAAGATTATATTAGGTTTAGTTATTAGGTTGCAAATTTTAATGTTAAAGAACTTGCAATGAATAAAATCTTTCTGTTACCACTGAGTAGTTTTAGACTCTTTGCGAGAGAGAATTATTGGATATCTTCTGAACCTTGTTGCAATATTACTATATATATAATAATATTATAATATTCATATAATATTCATATATAAATATATAATATACTATATATTATATACTATTTTATTATATATATTATTAGAATATAATACTAAATACCTATATTATTCATGATATATAATCAACTATATTAATACATGTGAATGATGTTGTGAAATATAATAATTGTGTATTATCCAAAATTTCGACATAAATTTCAGATTGTTTTTGTTTAACTTTTCATAAAAAATGACAAATTTTGAAAGAAAGTTATATTGACATGATACTTTCTAACTTAAATACATGAACACAAACTCTTCCACACACAAGAATATCCAGACTTCCTATATATATATATATATTTTATATATTATATACGATTTATATATATAACATAATATATATAATATAATATATATAACTCATATAAATATAATAGTATATATATAATATCTTATAAGCATATTCTTATCATTAGTATACTGTAATAATATATCATTTCAAAAA
Organism: Trachelipus rathkii; assembly: GCA_015478945.1. Lineage (NCBI taxonomy): Eukaryota > Metazoa > Arthropoda > Malacostraca > Isopoda > Trachelipodidae > Trachelipus > Trachelipus rathkii. Next base: position 46,940 of record JABUQX010030160.1, read on the forward strand.
AAATATATAGAAAAAATTAAGTTAGTTATACTATCTATTATATAAGCACAAATTACTCTATAATAGTGCACAGCTACTGGATATGACGAGAAGCATTGCACTATAAGAATATTTACTTGAAACAAACTAACTTAACTAGACATTTTCGAACTCTAGAGATTTTTTGGCACAGAAGTTTTTCAGAAACACTGAATTAGCCGATACCAAATAACTCCAGATTCATTTAACATATATAATATTAGAAAGTAAATATATATAATAGTAATAAAATCATATGTATAATTAATTATATATATATATATACACGATAAATTATGCATATATATTACACATCTACTATGTTTCAAATATTTCAGTAAATAAGACCAATATAATACTAAATAACTATAAGCTATATATATAGATATGTCAAATAGGTAACATGCATAATACAGATATTTCCCACGATGATAGTCAACCATTCGCCGAAAAAGAATAATATGGTAGAAAGGGGTTTTCAACCCATGCCACCAGATTAAGAGAGATTTTGAACATTTTCTTCATATGACTCGACCTCTTCGAGAAACGCAGTTTCACTCTCTACAATTACAAATTTCGTCTTTTTTTATTTTATTTTTGCATTTAGTAGCCAAAGTTACAGAAAGAAATGTTAATAATTTTGTAGCACCTTCATCCCCGATTTCAAAAGTATTTAATTTAAATTTTTATAATTTTAAATTTCTAAGAAATACCTTATTGTGAACGACTTATTTCTTTATAAATAGTTACTGCTGTAACTTCGATACTATAGCATTCTCTCTTTTGAAAATATCATCTAAGCACTTACTTCTTCAGTAAACTTTTCCGATTTTCATTTCTTCTTTCAAATAAATCACTTCAGATTTCTTTCTTCTTTCCAATCTCTCTCTTTTGATTTTTCGGTTCCCTCTGGTTTCCACTACGCTACTATCGACGACGGTCAAATCAGTTGCGTCTGATGTTTGCTAAAGCAGAGCAATCTAATAAGAGATGTTTTGTGTCGTCGTATGTTTGAAAAGGCCATCTTTGATGGTAGGGAAATTGATCATTAAGATATTTAAATTCATATTCCTGATGCGAAAGGTGTTTCACAGAGCGGAGTCAGGGCAGCATTATCTAAGTTTGGCGGTCAAATGATTTTTCTGTGTTGGAAATTTCAGGTGGACTTAATTGGGTATGGTGTTATTTGAAAATGTGGAAATCATTCTTTGGATTAATTGGGAGTAAATATGTTTAATAATGATGGTATCTGGCGGTGAGGGGGGGGAAAAGAGTGTTCTATATGCATGAATAGTTTACTACTAGTGTAATATTTTTCCTTCTAGGTGCATAAGCTGTTGCAATGTTTGATGCCTGGGGTGATCAATTGAGAGTGATTTACTATATAATTGACATCCCAGCATGCCAAGATGAGGTTTTATAGAGGGATCTTTAATTTCAATCAAAAGGTGGTGGATAGGTGCGGTGAGAAGGCAACTAGTTTTTATCCTAAGGGATTTATTTTGAACGATTGCTAATTTTTAAGTGTTAGATTTTGATATTCCAGGAACACAGGCGGGTAATACGTAGTTTAAAAAGGGGCGAAGGTAGTCTGAATGGTATTGTGTTGGTCATTTTGTGTCGTCCAAAGTTTGTTACTGTTAATGCTTTAAATGAGTTTCATTCATGTGTGAGTCTAGATGTGATGTTGTTGATATGGTGGACGAATGTCATTTGTATATCAAATGTCGAACTTAGGATGGTGAGTTATTTATTTAGAGGCAGTCTATTGTTTGAAGGGAAATTTTGGGGGGTAAATTTGATTCTCTTCTATATTGGTAAGTAAAGTGATGGGTTGGAGGGGAGTAGAGGGAGGTATGGGTGGTGCGAGGGAGTGAGAGAGTTGGTCTCATCGGCTTCTCTAGGTGTGGAAGTTTAGTTACAATGGAGCGGTGGACAAATGAGCATCGTGCGTTCGCCGTTTCCGCCGTCTGATCACGTATTATTGCGAGAATTAATCGTAGTATCTCTATTCGTGATAAAGGAAAAGCGTTATCGTTTTCGTTTACCATTTAGTGTTACCTCCTACCGCATGGTATATGTTCGTCATCTTCGTAACACTAATACTTTTGTGGGTTCAATTAGTAAGAGCCTTTATCGAACAATAGCTTTTGCACTGAACTCTCACACAGGAGTAAACAATGTCCCGAGACCAAGTCTCGTGTGGCGGATTGTTATCACATTGCAACAATGAGCAGGCGTGCTACGAGATAGTTGCTTTTGGAAAGCGAGTGGACGTCCCGAAGGATACTCATACCTACTTCACTGTATGTTCAGTCGGATCCAAATATCCGATAGGACGCTTCGATGATTCCTTCATGAAGGGACTTGAACTTGCTACCCGTATAAAATTTTCTGTAAGTTTAAATAATGTACAGGAACAGGATTTTGGAAGAGTACAGGTTGCTTTAGTTTGCAGTAAACATAGACCCTGTTTAGGAGTAGCCAATACATATAAATGAGTAGCAAACCCATATTATTTGTTATAACCATCAGAAAAAAAACCCATCTCTACCTCAGAAACGTTGTGTTGATAGAACAAAAATTATCCTAGCATTCTGTCCCTTATGTGTATTCTTGTTTCTGTTGTGGGGGCTAAAGGGCAACCGTACCATACACAAACCACAAAAAATTGCATGGCAAATTAGCTTGATCTTGAAATAAACAAATAAGTGAGAAGAGAAAATCGCTGTACGAGCCCTCAAACAAGTCTGTGGAAATGAGTGCACTGAACTATATTTCGCAATAACAGACTTAAGCATTTGCGGGAGAGAAGATTGAAATGGGTCGGTACATATTTAGCTGTAGATTTCTGTTGCAGAGTCTCATCATCCAACATTGATAATGTGTATGAGTTAGTTTTGGAAAGAGGCGAATCATTATAGAGTGAACTCTTCACACCTTGATTTGTTTGAAATGGGCCCTTTTTGTGTACAATCAAAGGGCTTGATAAGGTTTCATAATCATCTCCATTTGTTAGACGACACCGTGTTGGTATTGGACTTGAGTACTCCCTAAATATAATGAATTTATAATAAAATCGTCTATCAGTAAATATATATATCATATATAGTTAATATATATATATATATATATATATATTAATAACTATAGTGAATAATAATATAATAATATATAATTTTGAATACAGGAAATAATATACAGCTATAAACACCCTTATATATATTAGCCATGTATAGATGCTATATTTAATTTCAAATATATTTGACATGGCATGTATATATATTATACTAATTATACAGCCTATATATATATTATGATATAATATAAAATTTGACATAATGTATATGATAGCTATAATATAAGTATCATTACATCGTAGTAGAGTTCTGAAGAGTAAAAAGAAAAGTGCGCCTATTATATAAACTATTACTCCATTATGTTAATTTATTAATCATAGTAGAGTTTGCCTCACTCCACTGTTAATAGTAAACTATTCACTTTCAATTCTATAATAAAAAATACTATGTATAATATATTAGTATACTATTGGGCTGTTATCTACTGGGGTATATAAGATAAAGTTTATTCATACATCCTAAAAAAAGATTATGATATACGTTTATGGGATCCTTGTAATAGTAGCATATTGCGATATCTGTAATTATTGTACATAGATATAACTATACTATTTCATAATCTCTTATATATACATAATAATATTATATATAGTAGATATAATATATATATAACCTATTATATATTATATTACTATATTTATTACAGTTTTCAAATGTTTCCTCTTTTTTACTTTCTAACTTACATTTTATTCAATTTTTATTAAAATTTCCAAAAGTTAAATTTTAGCGTCATCGCTTTCTTCAAGTTTCTTGTCGTTGTTCGTCCCATGGAATATAAATATAAGTATTTTTTAAAGAATTTATTAATTTATTTATTATTTATTTATTTATTTATTTATTTTTCAGAAAATAAATATATCTGCAAATTTATTTTTATTATTTTACCTCCTTTCCAACAAGGTAATAAAATTTCAATTTTATTAATAAAAGTAATTATTAAGTAGGCTACACAAAACTTCGGACAGGGACATAGTAGTCATTAATTCAGTAATGTTTGCTAAACAATGCAAATACGTTGTTGCAATCGTAAGAAAATTTAGTTACTGAGGCCTAACCTGCTCATTCCTCTTTCTTATTGCAATCGTAAGAAAATTTAGTTCTGGCAACCCTGCTTCCCCCTTCTTCCCGGCTATCACTGTACGTTTACTGCTCGTTCTGCTCAGATGAATTAATATTTGTGAATTTTTTTTTAGTACCAAGTTTAATAACCCTTCCAAGAATATCCCCAATAAAACCGCAATTAAACAAATATGAGAGAAGAAAATTATCCGGAGAAGTGAAAAGTGAAGTCACTGAGAAAAGAGAACGAGGTGTAAGGTTGACTAACTTGCACGCACATACAATCAATCTTCATCAATGAATTGTACTATCCTCAAAGACAAGGACATAATTGAGAAGATAATTGTACCAATGGTAGTCACAAGAATGCATTCGCGATTGCCACATATTCTCAGTGGTATTGAAAGGTTGGATCTCATATGGATCAATGAGAAGCAAATGCAAGGCGATTCTATTAGTGAGACCATCATTTATAAGAAGGCGAAAGTGTTTTTCGTCGACCTCGTTAGGAAGAAGCCAGGAGCATCAACGGATGAAGAAGAAGAATTCAAGGCAAGCCATGGGTGGCTATAAAAATTTAAAAGACAAACTGGCATCCACACTATTATGAGGCACTGCGAAGCAGCAATTCCGACACAAAGGAAGCAGAGAACTTCATCGGTGACTTCAAGAGCCCTGGAGATTCTAAAGATTACCTCCTGCCGCAGGTTTTTAATTGCAATAAGACAGGTCTCTTCTGGAAGAAGATGTCCAAGCAAACCTATATAACAGCTGATGAGAAATAATTACCGGCACAAGCCAATGAAAGACCGTCTCACGCTTTTGTTTTGTGCCATTGCAAGTGACAATTTGAAAGTTAAACCACTGCTCGTTACCATTCAGAAAATTCACGAGCCTTCAAGAAATATATTCCAAAGAGCAGTCTAACTCTGATACGGTCCAACAGCAAGGGTTGGATGACATCTGAGAATTTTACTGCTTGGATCAATGAAGTGTTTGATTCTTTTGTGAAAATATATTTCCTTGAGATGAATCTACCACTCCATGTCTTGCTTGTTATGGAGAATGCTGCTATCCATCCTCCAGACCTGAAGAAGATCTCCTTTAAGAATGAAAATTCATCAAAATCCAGTTCCTACCTCACAGCGGCCCTCCTTTACTCCAGCCCATGAATCAGCAGGTCATCTCAAACTTTAAAAAGTTGTACATCAAAGTGCTCTTTGAGCGTTGTTTTGAGGTAACTCAAGAGACCAATATCACTCACAAAGAGTTTTGAAAAGGTCACTTGAGCATTGTTACCTACCTCAAGATTATTGACAAGGAATGGGAGTGGTCAACAAGAGA
>JABUQX010030160.1:65000-70000 GCA_015478945.1 Trachelipus rathkii
ATACCTGAGATGTAGGAAGAAGGAGGAAGAGGGAATGCCAGAACTGTATCCAGGGTTGAATTAGAGGAAAATAGGAGGCCGAAGAGATTGGCCACCTTTTTCATTTGGATAATTAGCAAAACATGCACCAGCAGAACGAATAAGAGGATGAAAGTATTTTACAGAAGTTAGAGATAGTTTTTGCAAGAGGCCAGAAAGAGATTTGTCGTGGAGAAAAGGAGGTTAGCGCACTTTCATTTGATGAAAGCCTGCTTGCTCGCTTTGTGCAGTATCCCTGCAATCATTTCTAGCTGAAAATGGAAAATTAGCAAGAGTGATGATAACAAGAAGCCCACTCCTGATACGCAAATTGCTCCTAGCCTGAATGGCCAGAGAACAAGTATCACGACCGAACCATGGATTATGAGGAGAGAAAGATTTAATTGAAGAAGGAATGAACCTGATCATCCCGTCAACGATTACAGCTCTCCCCACCTTATCGGCAGAAGCAGAAGCGTCACCAGAGTCAAAGCGTAGTCATTCCAATTATGCTCGGCGTAGGAACCATGGCACGCCCCCCCACCCGCCCGATCAAAAAGTGCCAGAAAAACGCGTAGGGCAGGATGGAGCCGTTGGAGAGAAAGTATTAAAATTAAGAGATATAAGGTTGTGGTCAGATTTGGTATTAATAGGAGCGAAGTGTATTTATAGAGGGAAGAACAGTGGTGAAACATAGGTCAGCTGTTCAAGAATTGGTTGGGACGATCCGGAATGTGTGGGTTCTTTAACAAGGATTGAGAGCACCTCACAACCTATTCGGAAGTTAAAAAGCATTGAAACCCTCAAATAGACCCCAAAGATGAGAAGATATACAGTATCGTGAGAAGTAGTAAAGATATTCAAAATGCGTGAAAATCTGTTCTGTTTGGAGAACAGTAGCAGGTGCCACATGTAAGATTACTGGTAGAAGTAAGAAAGATTCCTGGGTCACACAACACTGAAGCCAGGTAGACTTGAGATCCCTCGAGACGCAAGCCACTGAAGTTTTGAGCATATATTATTATTATTATTATATATATATATATATTATATATATATTATATATATTAGGTATATGATATATATATATATATATATATATTATTATTATACATATATATATATATATATATATATATATATATATTAGAGTTATATATTATATATATACATATATATATTTATATATATATTATTATTATTATATATATATATATATATATTATATTATTATTATGTTATTATTATTATATGATGAAAGAGAGTTATATATATATATATATACATATATATACATATAGCTTTTGTATTTCTAATGATATTTGTTATTTTGGCTTATTTTTGCTCATTTTCTCCCTTTAAATTTAATAATAAAATTGCAGAACGAGTACCTAAAGTTGAAGAGATAAATTAAAATATATATATATATATATATATATATATATATAAAGATATATATATATATATATATATACAGAAAGTTATATATATATATGAAAGAGTTATTATTATATATATATACATATATATATATATAAATAAGAAAAGATAATATATAATATAAAAATCTATCCTGCAGTTGTTCTAACAACTATTCCATAATCCACATCTAAAGTTCCAAATAACAAATATGCAGTTTTCAACACTGCAGCTCTTCATATCTCTCTTTTGTATAACTTTCCTTCTCTTCAACTTCATGGTATATTCTCTTCCTTCTGTAATTCTCATCTATATAACTATAGCAAAATGTAGAAACATGAAAGATATACTCAAATAATATGGAAGTTCTTTCATGGTATGAAACATCAACTAGCTGTAACAAGAGTTGAAAATCGAAGAATCAACTACAAGACTTCAACGATAACAACGAATATCATGCTTAACTGAACCAATTAAAGATCCGAATATATCCAGGGTTTGTAGGGTCCGCTATAATAAAGAACTGGCTTCGTGATTTGAAAGTTCGGTGGTAACGAAGAACAAGTCACATCAACAACTATCCCAGATAAGAAAGCTGGGAGTCAATGAGGTTATTTTTAAGATCCTTCAAAGGTTCCAACAGTCCCTGAAAATTTCTGCAGAAGAAGACAAGATCCTGTCTGAAATATAGGCCCCGTAACTATAATATCAACACTGGAAACTATAATGAAATTCCTCCAAAACTTCTGAATAGTTTCAACTAGTAATCGAAAGTTCAATAAATATGGTAAGAATCAGTTCTATTCTTATAACTATCACTCTTCTAATGAAAAACAAGCTATATAATAATAATCAGCTACTAGTCAATAATATGAAAGAATTGAAATATAGAAGTTCTTGAGTACACAAACAACAAATACCTTGAGTTCGTATATTCGATAGAGAAATAAAGTTAAGTCCCTAAAGTCTCCAACACATATAGCTCTATGCTAATGAACTGAAGGCTTTAGGAAAAATAGCGTTGAAATTATCAATACAAATTGAATAAAGGAAATGTTTGAGGAAACAGTTCAGCTTTGATGGAGGGAAAACAGCAGTGAATTTGTTGGAAGAAACAAGAAGGGATGAGGGGAAAAGGAAGTTAAAGCTAATATTTAATAAAGTGCTAGAAAACCTTTGAAAAAGAGGGGTTAGAAATATTATTAAATTTGGTTACTGAAAATAAATTTATTTGGTATTGAAGGAATAGATTTTGTAATATTCTGGCAGTAAATTACAAATGGTTTTCATTTGAATCTCAAGATAATGGTAATTGAGGAAGCATGACCCTGGTAACGATAACATGGGGTATAAAAAGCCAAACACGTGTCTTATGAACTAGTTGAAAGAGTTAAATGGAAATATACAATTTCCATGTAAAAGAATCTTCTTCATTTAAAAAAATTTTTGGTAATGATCATTTGTATAGCTTCTGAACTCACAAATCTGTTTATAGTAGATCGGGGAAACTACTTTTATTGGTTTTAAAGGTACACATTGGACAATATATCAAAAAGTGGTTGCGTTAAACGGTGAAGGCTGTTATGAATGGAAAATAAGTGCACGAATTTTCTAGCAATATCTTTAGAACTAGAGAAAATTGTAGGAAAATTAAAATTTCTCAAAAAATTAAATAAAAATAGAAAATAATTGATGAGAGAGAGAGAGAGGTAGAGAGAGAGAGAGAGAGAGAGAGAGAGAGAGAGTAGAGAGAGAGAGAGAGAGAGAGAGAGAGAGAGAGAGAGAGAGAGAGAGAGAGAGAGAGAGAGAGCTCTAGCGTGTAGACTTGAAACATACATAAAAAACAAAAAAAGTCTAAATTGATTTTGTAGATAAATAGGAAGAATGAGATGGGCATGTAAAATTGAAATTCTGGAAGACCACAAATTATTTTTAGCAGAGCATCTTATGTCGTTCACATCGTTCCAATGCATTTGTACAACATCCATCTGTGGAATAAATTTGATTATATATATATATATATATATATATATATATATATATATATATATATATATGTGTATATATATATATATATATATATATATATAAATTTATATATATATATATAAGAAAGAGTGGTATATATATATATATATATTATATATATATATAGTATATATATATATATGGTAATATATATATTATATATATATATAGTGTTATATATAATATATATATAAGTATATATATGTGTATATACTTCTGTTGAAATTCCCGCTTTCCTCCCTACAGAGAAGCTTGGCGTATCCGAGATGTTGTGATACCAAGGCAGGCCAAGCTCAAATATCTGTGGGAATGTAAGGGTATCAGTTACCCGGGATGTTCGAGCAGCCTAGTAAGAGGGGGTGTGTGCCCAAAGTCGTCATTGGCTGTGTAGATTTACCTTTGACAGTGTGTGAAATGAGCGGTTGTGGTGGAAATCTAAATTTTATAATCGTGAATGGTGGGATCATTCTCAGATAGGAGACAGGAACACATCATTCTGGTTTGTCCTGTGGGATATATTTCTGCGGCACGAACCTGAGAATGGTGTGGTTTGAATGCCAGAGATCGAATTTTTGTTAATTGAGTGAGAATGTGTTTAATAATGAGTTTTGGGGGCGCGGGGGAGTGTATTGTAACTGTTAGAATAGAACATGAATGGTGTAACTTTTTTTCTTCTTGGCGCAGGGGGTTGTTGTAAGGTTTGGTGTAAGGGTTGGTTTGTTGACAGTGATTTGCTATAAAATTGGCAGCCTACCATGTCAAGATGTGCATCTGTGGTAAAATGTTGGGTGGATGTGGAAGGGAGTAAGCCTGTTATAATTCTGAAACCTTTGTTTTGAATGAACTTTAGTTCTTGAATGTTTGTTTGTGATATTGTGGGAGTCCAAGATAGTTTACGATTGGGCGGACGTATTGTCTATATACTATTGAGAGGGACTCTTTGTAGTTGGCTAAAAGTAATGAAAGGTGTGGATTTTTTGGACTGAATCATTGTTGTGTATCTGAGAGGGGATAAGGGGGGGGCGATTCTATTGAGGATCAACCTCTCGAAAACTTTGGATATAAAAGAGAGTAAGAATGTAGGTCTATATGAGGCATGGATGTTATTTGGTTTATAAGGTTTTAGTTTGGGGATTATGTGTGCACGTTTCCAGAATGGTGGGATAGTGTTTGCCAAGCGGTTTTAAATATTTGAGTTAATAATGCTATGGCTTTAGTTCCAAGGTGTTTGAGGTGTATGTTGGATATTTTGTCTGGCACTTCTGCTTGTGAATTTTTGGAGATTTTTGATGGTGTTAAGTACCTTTTGCTTGTTCTATAGTTTTTTAATTACTTTTGTTGTCAATCTGTTGGTGGGAGTTGTTGGTTTATTGCTCATTTTAGAGTAATGTGACATGAGGAGATTGCATTGATTTTTAGGGCTAGGCATTTCATTTTTTTATTTAGGAATGGCTTCGTGGGTTGGTGGAGGCTGTGTTTGTGAGGTATGGATTTTTCTTATTGTTCTGTACATTTTCTTTTGTTAGTTTCATGGT